>PVJO010021686.1:0-29506 GCA_004026905.1 Hystrix cristata | reverse complement strand
CATGTATTGGTACATTCTACATACAATGGTCACATTCATTACATTTATTCTGTACCTATACATGATGCATCTTGGTTCTCCCCCCTCTCCCCCGCCCCTCCCCTCTGCTCCCTCCCTCCCTATTTACAGCAGGTTCATTCATCATTTTCCATATTTTCCCTTTCCCCTCTCTTTCCCCTGTTGCCTTTCTGCTTTTCCCTTTCTTTCTTTCTAGTACTCCTCTCCTCTGCACACCATCCTCCAAGGAACTTTTAAAAAGAACTAATTTTGGAGGACTATCATTGTCTGATTTTGAGACTTAAAGTTACAATAATACAAAAATATGATACTGGTATAAATAAAGACAAATAGAATAAGATGTACAAAAATCAGAAAAACACTCATATACATATGGGCAACTGATTTTTGATAAAGGTGCTAAGACAACTCAATGGATAAAGGATAATGCTGGAGCATTTGGATATCCAAATGCAAAAAAATGAACTTGACTCCATATCCTGTATCATACACAACAATAAATTCAAAATGTGTCATACACCTATAAGTAAAACTAAAACTATAAAACTTATAGAAGAAAATACAGAGAAAGTTTTGTGACCTTGGGTTCAGCAAAGATTTTTTTTTAGGATGCAGCACCAAAACATACTCCATAAAAGGGTTGAGAAAGGGTGGTAAATGGGCATAAGAAAATTTGAGAGACAATGGAATTCAGATTGTGAAGTGTGGTAGTTCCATAAGTATAGACATGTCAAAACATACCATATTATATATTTACAATTTTTGTGATTTATTATTTGTTAATTAAATTTTGATAAAGCTGTTTTTTTCTAAAGAAAGCCCTTATTAAAGTCAGCATATTACATGAATAGCTTCAAATCCATGTTTATTGTGGTACAATTTACAATAGCCAAAATAGGGACCCAGTCTAGGTTCCTGTTATGGCTCACATCTAGATGTCCCCCAGAAGCCTCATGCACTCATAAATGGGACTTTTCAGAGCTTGCTGGATCTCAGCTGTGATACTGTAATTAAAAATGTAATGCTAGGATTAAGGGTGCCCCACCCTAGGTGTGGGTGACACTGCCTAAAGGTGTGAATAGCCTGGGTGGAATATAGAGAGACAGAAGGAAGGTCAGCTGCTGCTATTTCTACTATTGCTGTTGCTTACTGCTTTTGCTGCCTCCTGTTTTTCACACCATGAACTGTTGTTTCTCCTCTGTGATGCCCCTTCTCCACACCACCCTGTGTTGGAGCCAGCTGACTATGGACTGAAACTTCTACCAACTGTGAACTGAAATAAATCTTCCCTCCATTAACATGTGGGTGTTACATATTTTGTTTCAGTGATGAGAAAAGTCATTAAAACATACACAGTGAAATATGATTCAGCCATAAAGAAGAACAAAATTATGTCAGTGCAGGCAAATGAATGGAATTGGGATCATTATGTTAATTTAAATAAGCCAGACTCAGAAAGACAAGTATTATATGATTTCCCTAACATGGAATCTAAAAACAACAATGCCCAAATGACCAAAACAAACCCAAACATAACACAAAAGTAGAAAGTAGGTTATTATTAGACAAGAGGAAAGGAGTAAGGAGAAGGGCCCATAAGGAAGGATAATAGAGGGGGTTGGATGTGACCAAAATATGTTAAATGTATGCATGTATTATATGCATGCATATGTTATAGACATGTACATATAAAAGAAAGTAACAACAACAACAAAGCTCTTGTTAGGATTCCTTGCTTCCTGTGACTCTCCAGTGACAGCTGGGAGACTGGCCTAGAGAAGAATCCACTGACAAAGCAGCCTCGGGTGGCTTGGTGGGCACACGTGCCACTCCCAGGAATCTAGTCTATTCCCAGAATGGCGCTAGACATGTGTGGATCGTAATCAAAGCTGCAAATAACCCAAAATGAATTAAGTCTCCCCAGCTAATGTGTTACTCCTAATTTAATCTAATTAGCCTCTGAATGAGAGTTTCAGCCTGCCTCAGAGGCAAAATCTTCCAAATGGAGTGAATTTTAAACTGTTAAGTAACTACAAACTGGGGGCAAGGGGTTGTCGCAAGAACAATTGTTATTATTCTTTGATTACTTGCCTAACTGGATTATTCACTCATTACTACTGGGAGTCTACCACTGGAAATCATTACTTGGGACTTTAATGTGGGGTCCCTTGCAGCACATAAATAAGGCATTTTACAAGACAGATCAGAATGGAGGGTCCATCGAACTTCAGCCTTGAACTGGAGCCACATCCTTGCTCCTCCTTGTCTTGAGGCCTCTAGCTATTGGCTTCCCCAGTGCTCGAACCCGCAGGTGGCCGCTGTGGAACTGTTTGGCCTCGCACTATTTGCACCAATCTCACGACTCCCCTTTTATATTATGTTTGCATTCTATTTGTTCTATTCCTCTGGAGACCCTGACTAATACATCAGCCAGTCTTTGCACCCAGGCTTTGTATTATCTTCACCTCTATGTGCCCCACATCTCCACCTTTCTCTTATAAAAATGCTTAGGGCTCATCTGGTTAATCCAGGATGATTGCATCAATGTTCTGAATGAATTACATCTGCGTAGACTCTTTTTCCAAATAAGGCCACTTTCACAGGTTCTGGGTGGACATATTGCTGGGGGCATATCATCTTTAGCTCCATCATCTTTAGCTCCTGACACTTTGTTCTGAATACTACATTTGGCCTAAACTTCAATTAGTTTAAATTATATATTGAGTGGTAGTAAAGCAATAACCAGATTTTACATTCTCATATTGAGATCAGTTAGGGCCAACTGGCAAGGCAACTTGGGTGGGACTCCTCAGTCACAGAGATCTATCAGCCCAAATTCTGCACCTGGAATCAGTCAGAAAGCGCTATCTTCATTTCTTCTTGGGAGAACTCCAGCAGGTTTTTGATAGGATGGCCAAGATCGGACATCAGCCTGAGGAGTGGGAGATACAAAAGATTGCCACCATTAAGCTCTTGACCACTGTGCTCTCTATTTCACAGTGGTCTACTCTCCCCCCGAGGAGTGTACTTTTTAAAATTACTTTTAATTGGTCCGTACTTGCTCTGCAGAGCAAGCTTCTTCGCTTTTCCTACCTTTGATAAGTATAACACCTCACTGCCTTTTGTATGTCTCTTGTCCAGTGCTTTGTTTGGGACAACAAAGAACCCAGAAAGCACCTTTGGAAGAACTACCCAACATCTCAGAAACCATAACAATACTGTCTGAGAATACACATTTCTGCAGATAGAGACTCCCAAGTCCCTCAAAAATGAATGCTTGTACATAAAAACCCTGAAGACAAGAGGTACTTGCTCCCTCTAACCAGAAACGAGAAGAGGTGTCAAGAGGTATCCTCTACGACATGGAGTGGCCCCCTTTAGGTTGTCCATCAGGTCAACATACCTCCTTCCTGGATCAGATGAAACTAAATATTTCCAGTATAATGGCAACATAATTGTTACATAAGATGGCATTTGCTCTTGATTTTAACTTTTCCTGGTAAAACTTCATAACTGTTATCTGTTAATATTCTACAGGAATTTAATTTCTAAGGCAACCATGATTTTAAAGAATATCAGTTCTCTGGCTGTACTTTGTATTTCAAAGTGTTCGATATCCAGATAAGATACGGTAGTTAAAGCTATTGCTTCCACTTCAATGCTGGTGTAACTAACCCCCTGAATATTCAATAACTGATGCTTAGAGATCAAAGCTAAAAAGGTTAACTGGACTAAGACGATAGCCAATATTTTGGCCCTTGCCCTCAAAGATCAGCCAGGACCCAGGATGTCATGGGACCTGTCTAAAGGATCTTACAACGCTGGTGAGTCACACAACCTCCTGAACTGGGAAATTATTGGACCCCAGAGGACAGGAGTCAACCCATGTACATTGTGCTAAAAGGAGGATAACTAAAAAGGCTTCCAAAGGAAGCCATGTGATTGAGCAAAGACCATGACCTACCCTGGCATATAACACAACTGTCAGAGGAAAAACTAGAAGAGCTAAGAGACTCTGTCCATGGCCCAAAAAGTAATGTCTTCTTTGGACTTGGTCTTAATCATCCAGTGGGATAATCAAAATTATATATATATATATGTACAATATTAAATTAAAAGCTAGGCTAGATACGAAAAGGGGCTCTAAATATTGCACCAGCCCCTATTGGCAGTCTCTAGCTGCCTATAATTTATAGCCATAAAATGTTTTGATTACCAGTCTCACTACTTATTCCAAAAATATGTCCTTCAGCCTCTCAATATATTTCCATTATATTATTTCAGTATACTTTCAAGTAACTCTCAGGTAAAGATTTAGTTTATTGTTTGTTATAACTAAAATAGGACTTTAAATTTCTTACTGATAAAACATGGAGGAGTTTGTGTGCTCTTACACACCACCTGTTATATTTGGGTAAACATCTCAATAAGGCTTTTATTAAAGATAAAGGCTTATGCCAAACGTTACTGATTTCCATCATTTCACAGAATACTATTTATCAATATTCTGTTAATTTCTGGCCCCGACTTGTTTAGCAAGTTTATAAACCAGTCAATGACTGACTGATATCATATTTCTCTAAAATAACCTGGTGAAAAATAGGCTATGATCCTGTCATTAAAATTATTTTGTGATGTATCATGTACAGGTACAAAATAACCATGTTGATTATGATCATTATGTATGCAATGTACCAATACATGTTCTTGGTAAAAAATAATAAAAAAATTAAAAAAAAAATAAATAAAATTATTTTGTGTTACATGATCCAATATTGTTGTGGGATGATATCTCATACACCTTCTCCTCTTTTTCAGACTATCAGAGGATGATGATTCTCAAAAGACAGAACCCGGTATTAGTGTGTGTCCTTTAGGTCCGTCAGGATGAGACTGCTGGTCGCTGGCTAGACAGGATCAATGGCCCTACTCAGCCTGAAGCAGCTACGCAAAGACGGACTGTCAGGCCTTCTGCAGCCTCTAAAGAAAAAGAGATCAAAGTCTGGGGGATGAAAATGAGGCAGGTAGGGGGAAAAAAAAAACTAGACAGAAAGGAGACAAGGAAAATAATATATATTTTTTTTTAAATAAAAACTACAGGCTGGGGATTTAGCTCAGTGGTTAGAGTGCTTGCCTCACAAGCACAAGGCCCTGAGTTCGATCCCCAGCACCAAAACAAAAAACAAAAAAAACTGCAGCTAGTTTTTAATTTTTTTTTTTCCTTTCTCGGCTCCCAGAACATAATAAGCTGGGTAAGTCCTTTTCGCCTACAAATGTGTTCAGCTGTTCCCTTTTTACTTACAAACAGTCCACTTTCACCTGTGAATAGACCACCATTTTTCACCTATAAGTTAGGATTTCCCATATGAATGGATCATTATCTTGCTATGGGTAGCCCATCCTCTCCCACCAACTAGACAAGACTAAGACTACAGGTTTTCAAATTCCACACATTTACACCACTGAAAACACATAAAGATAGCCAGTTCTCAATTGTAGTGCATCTCATTTCTCTGAGCACCCACACATCACTCTTGAGTGTGTCCTAAAATCTCTGTCTAATAAAACCTTTTTGTGCCTCTTACTGACATGTCCTGAAAATTCTTTTTCTGTGATGTGAGTCAGTGGACCTCCAATCTTATTCTACGGAACGGTGGGATAGGTTCCTTACTGCACCCTTGGGGACCTCTCAGACCCACCCCAGTGACAGTATGAGTCATTAAATTAAAGTGGCTGGATTTCATATTACCTGGTCCAGCCTGTGGACTAATAAGGTCACAGCAGACTCCCTTAATGTTAGATCTTCCAAGGCACAGATGATGAGAAATTGCTGAGTTAGTGACCATCCTTGTATGTCCTCTCTGTACTTCCTAGGTCCCCAGGAACACTGCCCCTGCTATTTTTGGCCCCAGCAAGATAGTCTCAGCAATATCAACTCATGGATATGTGGATGTCAGAAGAACCCCACCTTCTCTGATTTGTGTTCAACGATGGTGGTATGTGGACAGCCGGACTGAATTTTTGGAGAGCTATAGAAGAAAGGGCCTGGCCCTTGTGGGGAAGAGCTCTGGCTCTCGGAGTCATGCTGTGTGCCTTTGACCTCCAACCTCCATACTTCTCCACCTGCTCTAGGCCCTGGGAGGCTAACCTGGCGGAGAGCATCAAGAGTCCTCTCTGCTCCCAAGATGCTAGTTGAGTTTCACCAATGCAAAGCCTCAGAGAGGAGGAGGAAAGTGATGGCTGAGCACTTTCTTCTGGTTCCCTCAGGGTTATAGATGCTGGCCACATCCCTCAACACGTATGTTACTTTTGACAGTAGCCCCTTACACACTGCCCTCTTCGTGTGTAGATTCTGGCAAACTTAAAGCCAAGGGTAGCAATGAGTCTCTGCCCAGCCCTACCAGCCCTGAGTATTGCAATAGCCCTTGTGTCTTACTTCTCCCTGCCCACAGCTGTGTCAAGGGTTCCTTTGTGCAATTCTGAGATCATCCTAACGAGCATGTTATCTGTTTCCTATAGACACCTCAACTGATGTAGTTTCTTCATTAATAAAATATTGGAAAATAGTGTCCATATTTGGTGTCTTCAGGATCAAATGGAACAATACCTGAAAAGCATTTAGCATAATGATAAGCATGTAGAGTTACATGCTCACTACAGATAGCTCAGGATGTTTTTCAATTCAATTCCCCCAGTATTTACTAAGCCTCCTCCATGTACAAGGCACATAGCCAGCCATTTCCAGGTGATAAAGGTGCTTAGCAAATTCAACATAGTCTACTCCTTTGGAGAACTCAAAACCAGTAGCTGCGTTTTCCTGTCTCTTCCCCACATTCACCTATCATTTGACACATATTTAGTGAGAACCAACAGTCTTCTAGTTTCCATGCTAATGATACCTGGGGATAAAATAGTGAAATTAGACACACTACAGCATCCAGAGAGTAAATAGTCTACTGAGGGAGAGGGATGCCAATCATGCTATTACATTGTAATGGATGTTTTACAAACTAATGTCAGGGCACCAAAGGAGGCACACTTGTTTCTGTGATGTATAAAACTTGGCCTGGACCAGGGTCAGAAGACACATGGGCCCCCAGGCACAACCTCTCCTAAGCCAAGCCCCCTCCCTGGAGCCTCCTCAGTAGACGAACTACCTCCAGGGTCCAGTGAGGAAGGAAGGACAGTTCGGCCTCCCACTTGCTGCCTGGGACCAAAATATATTATACCATGGAACCTCCTCTCCCCATGCGATACTAGAGAGGAGGGTAGGGCAAGGGGGATGATGGGAGTGAAAGATTAAAGTCTGTTATGCGCAAGTATGAATCTGTCAAAATGAAACCCATTAATCTGTATAACCAATGTGTACTAATAAAAGACAAGAGGGGGCAGTTAGGAATGGGAATATAGTCCAATGTGAAGGTCCTGGGTTCAGTCTCCAGTACTCAAAAAAAAAAAGGTATCCTGGACCAGAATGGTGCCAGAGGAGATGGGAGATGGAGGGAATTGGACCAGCCTAAAAGATATTTAGAAAACAAAAACGAACCAGAACTTTGGTGATGTGTTGGATATAGAGGACCAGAGAGCTGGGTATCAAAAAAGCCGTTATTTCTGCCTGGTTGGTAAAGGCATCACACAAGAAATAAAATGTTGGATGAAAATGTGGTGTAGAGGCAGTGGGAAAGGCCATGAATTCAGTCTTGAGTTTGATGTGCCTTTTGATATGTCTAGATGGGAAAATCAGTGAGCAGTTTGAGGGCTGTGGCGCTCCAAGGGCAGATCTGAGCTGGAGACTGGAGTGTGGCAGCCATCAGGAAACAGGTGGTAACTGAGGTCATAGGCTGGCCCTGGAAACCACCGCCAGAGAAGAGTCCACGACTAACTCTAGAAGCCAAAGCAAGAGGGTGGGTGCGAAGAGACCAAGAGAATGTTGCAAGAAATAGGGAGCAGCCAATAATGTCTAATGTTCCTAAGAAGTCAAGAAGAGAACTGAAACATATTCATTGGATTTAGCAACATAGAAGTCTTCAGTGACTGAGGCAAGACTTTTTCCACACGGGCATTAAAACTAATCCAGAGTGGCATGAGGAAATGTGACAATTTTAAACCCATTCACCTTTTCTCCCTTTCCCCATTTTCTCAGTTGGGTTGACTCTGAAATGATAGCTGAAGAGGAGTAAGGCTGTCAAGAGAATGATTTAATTCCTTTTTCTTTTAAGATGTGAGGGATTTAATAATATTTAAATGTTTATGAAACATATCCTCCAGTTAAGAGGAAGTTGTTGAATATCCCAGGAGGCAGGGGCACAGTGGGACGGAGTTTGCTGAGGAAGAAATGACCATCTCCAAAGCTCAGAGGTGGAGACCAGCTGAGGAGTAGGAAAGGGGTCTGGATGGGGCAGATGTAGTTAGATTTCTAGCCAGGCAGGAGAAGCTGGAGAGCTCCTATCTGAGGCTTTTATTTAAGTGGTGATGGGGGAGGAAGGTGTGAGTGTGGCGACTGGAGAAATGTCCAACAGTATTGAGGGTGAAGTGTGGCTGAACTCCTGGTGAGTCCCATGTGTCCGGGAGGTGCCACTTTGTCCAGGAGAGCTTGGCGGCTCCTGTGCAGGCACGGAGAGGATAGAGGGCTGGGTCCATGCAGGTGAGGCTGTTGAAAAGGCAGAGGGCAAGGAGTTGGGGGATTGCCAAGAAAGCTATCGAAAGGATGCCTTATGCTTATGGAATCTGTGCTAGAAAGGGAAGGCTGGGACCAAGAGGGATGATGGACCAGGAAAAAAGTGAAGGATGATTACCAAGCCTCCCACTGTCTCTGTGAGCATTTCCCCTTTACCTTGGGAAGTCACTGTGCCTTCCTCCTGGTTCTTGAGGCATCTACGGATAGATATCCATATGTGATATTTGTATTTATGACACTCAACAAATATTTATTGAGCTTGCTATGCACTGTCAAAGGATAAAACCAACACCATCAGAGCCATACATACATAAATATGGTCATAGTAATGAGAAAAATGATGCCAAGTTTGTTTACTTGCCAGGCAAGGGTATTCCTTGCCTGAAGAAACACAATCTCACATTTTGGAGGGAGAGAAAAATCAGGCCCTTTTCATGGTTGTTGTTTGTTTTTCTTCTTTTGAAGAATTAAGAAAAAAATAGTTTCATGGTGATGATGCTAATTAAGGATGACAACATGCAACCTGGATAGGACAGAAAGAGTCCTCGAGTCTCTATAAGGTTGGTTTAAAAGAATCCTATCATTCTCTGGTCACAAAGGTTTTCAGTGAAATCCAGTGTGGGTCCAGCATCCTGGTCTTAGACCCATCAGACGTGAAAAGTAGCTTTCAGTTTTGATATTTTCTTAGCAAGTGCTGCTCTGAATGGAAACATTTTCCTTTTGCAATGTAATGCGCTATTCTAGTTCCTTCCTTCCTAGGAACTTGTGGGGATTGCACAGGGCAAAGAAGTCATGAGAAATGCAGAGTCCGTGGGCAGCAGCAGCCCGCAGGAGGGCAGCTGACCCAGCACTGGGGACCTTGGGCTTCCTGAGACCTAGGAATTACCCAAGACTGGTGAATGTGGGATGAAGACAGGACTGCTTGGGTGAAAGCAGAGGCAAGATGAGTCTGTGAGATTCTCAAACCTGGACAGGCTGAGCACATGGACTCTAGAGTCAGCAGGCCTGAGTCCCAGTAGCCCTCCCTTGCTTCTTAGGCCATGACCTGGAAAGCTACAGAGTGTCTCCAAACCACAGCTTCCTCTTTTGTCAAAGGGAACGAATACTGACTACACTTAATCATGAGGGTGTGGCATGACAAAACGAGATAATTCATCAAGAGTTTGTTAGTACTGTGTGAGACGTGTAATAAAGTACTCCGCAAATATGAGCTATTATTACACAAAGAATGTGAGAGGAGGAAGGAAGTTTGCAAAACTTTCAGTTCTGTTTCCTGATTTTACAGATGAGGAAGCTTGGCCCAACAAGTGTAAGTGGCATTCTTAAGGTGATGTGGTTTTAGCAAAGTTAGTGCTGGAACTTGGGTGTTCTCTTTCTCTGTCATCTGAAGGTTAAAAAGAAATGTGTTCAGTGCCCAAAAGCAGATTTTGGAATCAGAGAGTCCTGGGTTCAAGTCTTGACTCTGCTACTTACTACTGTATGACATTTAAACTTTGGTTTCCTTCGTGGTGAATGGGGCTGAAAATACCCCCAGAAGGTTGTAGGGACTAAATAAACTGAAAGGCAGAGAGGCCATATGCAGAAACTCCACATATGGAAGCCCCATACAATCCTTTTCCTTAATTTCTCTCTCATTTTCTAAGACAGAATCTCAAAACGAAGTACAGCGTGGGAGCCAGGCCACAGGTGAGCACTCATTCTTTTAGTGAATCAGTCAGGATTTCCCTACACAGGACTTTGACCCTAGGCAAGGGATTGGAGAGTTTGCCCAACTCAACAGGTGTGAGTTCACCTTCACAAAGCGAGCCGTGGAAGTCTGCTGTCCAGATCCCACCTCCAGTAGCAGTAGCCTGTAGGACAAGGTCCAAACTCCTTACTCCAATGCCAGACCCTCCGCAGTGCGAGCCTGTCTCCCTAGGCATGGGGACTGTTCTTCTCTGATTGAAACGCTCCACTTTGTCAACCCAGAGGACTCACTGTCCTCTGAACTCACTTTAGCTTTCTCAAGTTCTTACCCTCTTCTTGGCTCCAGAATGTTCCACCCAAGCTACCATTCTCAGTCCCTGCCTCAGCTCTAACATCACCAGCAGTACCAGCGGCTGTGTGTGGTGCACACACTACTTCCAGGCACTCGGCCTTTATTTAAGGTTTCACTGAATCTGCATGCAAAAATGCTAACAGCCTGTGGCTTGGAGGACTGTCCTCCAGAGGCCCACGTGTTAAAGGCCTGGTCTCCAGGGTGTTGCTGCTGAGGGGTGCTGGGGCCTTACAGAAAGTCTTCAGGTCACCAGGGAGGGCGGGATGGGAAGAGGGTTGTGGGACTCCAGCCCCATCCTCTTTACTTTTTGCTCCTTGGCTTGTTATGTAAGCGGGTTTTTCCTCCTCATGCTCTTGTGGTGAGATGCTGCTTTGCCACAGACCCAGAACAATGGAGCCAACTGATTATGGACCAGACCCGCCAAAACTGTGAGCCCCAAATACACCTTTTCCCTTTATAAGCTGATTATCTCAAGTATTTCGTTCTAGTGACAGAAAGCTAATATATAACGCTTGTGATTATTTACATCTTTTATGAATTAGAAAGAACCATGTTATTGGCCAGGGACTGGTCACCAGTCTGGTCTAGTAAGAGTTCAACACGAAGTTTTGCTGGAGTCTAGGGGCATTCTTATCCCTGAGCTGGTAGAGCATAGTTCTGGATATGACTATGCCATACACGGTACTTCAAGGGGAGAGATTGAGTGTGATGACACACAGAGGGAAGGAAAGCCAAGAGATGCAGAGATGGGCTCTGTCCCTCTCCCGGCTGCCTCGTCTTCCTTGGTGATAATAATGGATGTTGTGAGATGCCACTCAGTTCCTCACTGGGGACAGAACTTGTCCCCAGCTCCTGGGAGTAGCTCAGCTGCCAGCTGCCAGCCCTCTCTGGGATTGCCTCTGTTGGACAGCGGCCCTCCCCCTCGCCATGTCCATTTCCAGGACTGCCTATAGCCAGCGACAGGGGTTATAACATCCTGCTCGCTTTGCCCACACTCGGAGCCACTCTGTTACCAGATGGGGGGTCCTAAGCAGGTTATTTCTACATTCTTGGTCTCTCAAACAAGGAATTGAGCCGGACACTGAAAAGGAGTAACAAGAGTAAGATTCATTAAAAGTGAAAGAAGTAAGGGCACATTTCACAGGGTGGAATCAGGCCAGAGAGAAGAGCTCATGGCCTTGATAGGGCCAGGTACTGGGTCACGTAGGGTCCTGGAATTTTAGAAAGACCCACAGTTGGGGACTGACAGGAGTCATGGCCCAACAGGGTACCTGACTCAGCCCACTGATAGGGAGGGGAGTTCTTGATCATAAAAGGTTTTTAGCAGAAGTGTCATGGTGTCCAAAGCCCACTGGGGTGGATGTCAAAACCACAATGCAAATGAGGTTGAACACAGGCCGGGGTCATGTACTTCTGGTTTTGCATGTACCTGGGGGGTCTTCAGGGGGGCAGAATGAGCTTTTATCTGTTGAGTTCCTGATGTTTTGACATAGTTGTCCTTACTCGTTTGGTTTCTTTCTCTGGCAGCTTTCTTGTTTTGTCCTTGCACTACCTCCTACCTCAGCTCTGCAGTGGTATCTTAGCTCAGCTCTCCCTGCAGGATGGGCTGAGCCCTTTATTACACAGCAACACAGTTCAACATCTCCCTCTGATCTGACTTGCTGCTGTAACTCTCTGTGGGTTTCCTGCAGGGATAAGAAAACAAAGCCTTTTCTTAGAAAGGAGAGTGGCCTGGGGGAGCATGGGGTGGAGCAGACAGCTAAAGAAGAGGAACAGTAGCACCAGCAGAGTGCTGCAAGGAACACAGAGGTAAGTGTGTCCAGAGTAGGATGGGGAAACTTCAAGTTGATGTCATATGAGGAGTAGTCGAAAGAACCGAAAATCTGTAATTAAAGTGAAGGTTTATAAGGACTGTGATAGCAATAGTCACATATATGACAGGCAATCAAATAGAGGCTGGATGAAACTCATTCACCTGCGTCTCCTGGCTTCTGCTCTTAACCTTCTGCAGTTGGTTCTCACTCCATTTCCATCTAGTCCTGACACTCTCCAGCGTGGCTTGTCACTGTGCTACACGCAGAACCTAAGCATCTTGCTATGACCTGAAAGGTCTTTCATAACCCAGCACTTGCCTCTTTTTCTAGCCTTACCTCCTATGCCTTTTCCATCACCCACCCTTTAAGTCATACTAGCCTTTTCTTGTTGTTCTGTGAATACACTAGCCCATCTAACCTCAGGGCCTTTGCACCTGCCACACTCTTTGTTTGTTCTTCTGTATGTTCTCTGGTAAGCTTTTCACTGGCTCCATTCCTTTTTGTTGTTCAGTCTTGAACCTTTCTAAGAAAGTTCTCTCTCCTTTCTAAGAAACTCATTACCCTGTTTTATAATCTTCACAGCACTCTTTGCTCCCCAAAATGGTTTTGTATCTTTGTTGACTATGTGATTTTGGTTCCTATCTCCCCTACAAAGAATGCGATGCTCAAATGGACAGAAATATATCTCTCTTGTTCATCATGGTAATCCCAGTATATGATACGGTTTTGGCACACAGCAGGTGCCTAGAAACTATTTGCTGAGAGAAAGAATGAATGAACAGGGCCCAAGAAGTAGCCCCAAAGCTAACAAGTGGGCAGTTTGGAGAGCAGATTTTCAAAGCTGGAGTAGGTGGGCCCAGAGCCTGTCCTGTCCGTCTAGGTAAGGCATGGAGGCATAACTGCCACCTAGCAGGACACAGAAAGCCAGTGGGGACGTTCGGTTTAGAATCACACAGAACAGAGTTTGAGTCTTGGTTCTGCCACTTCCTGGCTGTCCAGAGGCCTTGGACAAATTTGACCTTGAAAAGCCTCAGTTTCCTCATTTATAAAGCCAAGTTTGATTAGAAGACACCGAGAGGGGTGCCCGGCTTAGGAAAGCCCTTGGTTAGTGTTGAGCACTTAGCAAGGGGTAAGTAGATGTTATCTTGGCAGTATGGCTGTTAGTTTCTGTTTCTCCAACGATTACAGGTCCTATCTCCACCATCTATCTGAGGCCAGAGGAGCGGGGACTCACTGGAGGGGCCATGCTGCTGTAATCCCTCTCTCATGAGAAGCATTTTTCCCTATGACACAAACTAACTGCTCTCCAGGGAGCGAAGTAAGCAGCAGTGCCCTGGGTTCAGGGGTGAGAGACCATCCAGACTGTTTCTGCTCAACTTGCTGCATCTGACTCAAACCCGAGCTAACCTCCTCTGTGGGAGCCAGTCAAGGAACTGGGCAATCACTGTTTCTTCACAGGGCTTAGAGCTGTTGCTCATTTCCCACACCACTTGAGTCTGCGTTATGGCATCAAATCAGTTATGTTCCATGACGGGAGGGAAGACATTGCAATAGCAGAAGCAGCTCTGCAATGGGGCATGAGTGGAGCAGGAGTGAGAAACCCCACATTCAAGGACCCCATGCCAGATGGCTCCTGTCTCCCAACCGGTACCCCACTCTGGTTCTGCCTAACACCCTGCTGATGGGCATAAACTTACGCATTTGACCTGGCAAAGCCGGTCACCATTGCTCAACACAATGGAGAGGATATAATCGGACACCAGGGAAGTACGGGCTGAGGTTGCCAATTCCTATGTCACTTCAGCACCTCGGGATGGCCAGAGAACTTCTTGCCTCCATCCAGAAGGGAGAAGCAGTTAACACCATCTGTAGATGTCAAGAGGGTGCTGTCCTCAAACAGTACTGTTACCTGCAGCGCCCTGCTCTCCCAACAGCCCTGTGAGACAGCTACCATCATCAGTCCAACCTAGGGATGAGCAAACTTGCTGAGTGAGGTCCTGTCACCTGTGCAAGCCTGTGCAGCCAGTGAGTGGCAGGGGCAGGATTGGGACCCAGCCGGTCTAGCTCCAGAGCCGGTGCCCTTAACTACCATGCTGAATAGTCTACCCTCACGGGAATGGTTTGCCCTGCAGGCAGTGAGCTCCCCAGCGTTGTGAGTGACGAGGAGAAATACCCAAGCTAGACAGGGCTCTCACCCATGTGTGTCGTCCGTGTGCAGCTCTGGGCTAAACACTAGGCCAGCGCCATCCTGTTCCACCTTCGTGACACCACCTGCCAGGGATAGATGCTTCTTTGTGCCTGCAGCTATCTTCCCTGAGAACTTACGGAAACTCCAGCCCCGGTAGCTTTTTAACTCTAGCACTCTTGAGAAGAGGAGGCCTCTGAGGCAGGCAAGGGACAGGGGAATCCGCCTGTCCTGAGCTGGCTCAGAAGAGCCAGATCCCAGGGTGGACAGGAGGCCGCGAGCCGAGGGCAGGCAGCCGTGACTGCGGAGCTGAGTCCAGGCCTGCGTGGACCCGAGCGCCCTCTTCTCCGGCTAGCTGTGCAGCATTGAGCAAGTTCTTAACCTTTCAGAACTTCTATTATCTTTTAAGGAGGGGGAGGGAATCACGCCTTCCGGGTCAGGTCGTTTGAGGGCTGAATAAGCAGGTGTAGGAGGCAGGAGGCAGGTCCACAACTGTGTGCCGAGCAAACCAGGGGGCTGCGCGCGCGTCGCGGGGGTGGCGGTGGGGTGGGAGGGGGTGGGGGCGGGGGGTGCTGGAGTGGCGGAAGGAGGCACAGGCAGGATCCCGGACCTCGGACCTTGCTGGGAGATCCAGCGGGCGGAGCGCGGGTGTTCCTGGGGGCGGGGCGCGGGGACCTGGCGCTATAGGCTCCCCTAGGACGCACCCCGCAGGGACTCGGTTGGGCGAGCGGTGCTGCAAGCTCGGCGTACTACAGCGCGCGTCCTCCTGCCGCCCCGCACCTGTCGCGCTCACTTGCCACCCGCACCTGTGGACCGCATCTGTCGCCCCCACCTGCAGCCGGGCCCAGCATGGCAGACCAAGCGCCCTTCGACACAGACATCAGCACCCTGACCCGCTTCGTCATGGAGGAGGGCAGGAAGGCTCGCGGCACTGGCGAGCTGACCCAGCTGCTCAACTCGCTCTGCACCGCGGTCAAAGCCATCTCCTCGGCGGTGCGCAAGGCGGGCATCGCGCAGCTGTGAGTCAGGCCTTGGGCCACGTCCGTGTCTCTGTCCGTCCTCCTGCCTCACGGTCCGACGTTTGGCTCTCTGGTCCCCCTCCTGTTTGCCTGTCCACCTGTCTGGCACCTGAGAATCTCCCCTGTCTCTTCAGAAGCTGACTGGGCTGCGCACAAACCCTCTCTCCCCTTCTCTTGACCGTGAAGTGCCTACCTGAGTTCCTGACCCGCAGGTGCACCCCTGCCCCCAGGTGCACACCTGAGCAGATTCCCCTTTGTCCCCCCAGCTGCACTGCAAACACGAAAGTGCAAGCTGGTCGGGGAGGACTTCCTTTCTCTTCCTCTTCTTTGCCGTTCACTCCCTTTGCAACTGGGGTCCCCAGTCAGGTTTCTAATCCAGCACCTCCGTTGGGAGAGAGCCCCGGGGGGCTGGGAGGAGGCCTGTGCACCCAGAGCTGAGGAGCAATAATGCCTGGTGCACAGCGCTCAGGGGCTGCCCCTGTCTAGAGCACCCTCACTCTGTGGGCTTCAAAACTACACATTAGCAGTGTGGTTTGTGCTGCCCTTGCCCAATTCGTGCCTGGCTCTAAATGGAATAGGGAGCCCCTCTCAGACTTCCGTGTGACAGAAATCATTGGGGGTCTTGTTAAAATGGGGACCCTCTTTCAGTAGTTCTGGGATGGGGCCTGAAATTCTGTTTCCAAGAATTGCCCTTATGATGGGGGTGCCGATGCTGCTGGTCTGCAGGTCCCCAGGTCCCCTTGTGAGTGGCAAGGAGTCAGGGAACTTGGGGACTCAAGGGACACCTTCTTGTGGTGATGCTTTTTGTGAGTTGCACAACAACCTTTGGTTTGTTCTTGTGTGCACAACTATTTTCTATCTGGTTGGTCCTCATTTTAAATGAAGGGTACGTGGGCCTTCAGATTGCACAAATACATTCCTAACATTACCCACACCTATGAATTCTACAAAAGTGACACACGCTGCTCATTGCTGCTCTGGAAAAATGCAGTCCCGCTGCTCTGCAAAGCACTTCTACATTTTTATAAGCTTCCCCTGATAGTACTACCTGGCTTCCTTTTTCTGGCAAGCTCTGGTCCCACAGTATGGGTTGGCTAGCTAATTTTTAAGAAAGAAGCATATGAAAGACAGAGGTGAGTTTGTTAAGGAAAGTGATGACCATTACTGTTTTACCCTTTGTCCCTCCTAATAAGACATTCATAAGGATTCTTTACTTTAGCAGACACACTCAAGCAAGATCTTACTTCAAATTTAATTTACAAGTACAGGTAGTCTTGCAGCTTTAATAGTCTTTGAGGACCAGGGAGCTTTTTTAAAAATAGTGCTTATCGTTTCCTATACTGTTTTTTAAAAACATTTCAGCGCCTTTTGCAACTTCACGAAACTCAGAAGCACAAAATCTGCTTTGAGGTGTCCCACCTTTTAAGTAACTCAAATAGTGGGACCCAGAAAGGGGTGTTTATGACTACATGGAGAGTGTGCTTTTAGATAGTTGTAAATGCCAGTTTTTAAAACAATCTTATTGTTATTTTTATAACTACCTAGTGAGTTTCACTCATTGACAAAAGAAATCATCAAATTGTTCAGAAGAACACAAAGGGAAAAGTGAAATCCATCCCAAATCCATTTCCTGGAGTATTTACTGTTAATAATTTCCTAGTTATGTTCCCAGATACCTCTTTATATAAATTTATACACTAACATGTTTTTATTCCTATATGTAAATAACAAACAAAATGGGATCACACTTAACATATTTTCCTGCAGTTTGTTTTAGTATGCAACACTATACAATGAAATCCTTTGATATCGGGGCTTATAAAATCTACCCCCTTCTTTTTTAACTGTTACCTGGTGTCCCACTGCTCAGATATATCAAGTTATGGGACTGTCCCCCTACTTGGGGACATTTAGGTTTTCACTGTTCTTTGACAAGTGTCGACACCTTGCTGTGCAAGTAGTTGTTGGCGAGCACCAGAATTGTGACACTTAAAGAGTCCCATGGGAAAATAAGAGTTTGACTGCTCTCCGTATGACATGTAGTCAGGCAGGTAGCAAGAAGACACGATCTCAAGCCAGGCCTCCAAATTACATTCATTACAGGCATTAATATGTTGGTGAAAAGCCCACGCGCCTGCGAAGAGCTTATTAGTACTAAAGATTGGCCCTAGAAGTACAAGCACCCAGAGGGACGGGATGATTGCAGGGTTGTGAGAGCATCACAGAGACCAGTTTATAGAAGTCACCCAGAACCTCTCATCAGGGAATCATCAAGGGTTGAAGCTAGAGCCTGATGTGCCCACACTTTACCTCTCCCGCTCTGTCAACCTAAAGTTGCCGCTGCGCTCACTTTCATTGTTTCTAATAAGACGTTCTAAAAATAATAGAGTTTTGAACTGAAAGAGACTTCAGCTACGTAATCTAGTTTTTTCCTTGTACAGATGAGGACTCCGAGGCCAGGAAAGACTGACTGGGCCTGGGACCCAAGTCTCCAGAACCCCAGCTTTGAACTTTTCTTTTCCTACACCACACGTCTTTTCCTTTATTTTTTTTTAAAAGCATTAAAGCTCGGCTGCGAGTATAGCTCAGTGGTAGAGTGCTTAGTTAGCACACACAAGGTCCTGGATTCAATCCCCAGCACCACAAAAAAGAATCATTAAACCTCCCAAACTCTAAATCTCATTTATCTCATGGTAAGAATGACGTCCCAAGGAACTACTGCAAACATGCCCTTGAAGCCTTATCTCTTGGCTTTTGCCCCCCACTACTCACTCTCTGGAGAGAGGGCATGCAGATCATGCCAGTGGTGAGCAGCCTTCTGCTTTTTATCAGAACAGTGAGCAATCTGTAAATCAAGCTGACAAATTCATGGTTCAAATATCAAATTCGAGTGTTGCCCCACTTCTTTGTTTTTATTCCTTTGGGGGAAAGTCTGTCTTCCAGTGGCTTAAGCTTCTTGGCCCTGTAGAGCTGGTGGGTAGCTGACTTCCCTTTGTACACATTTCCAAATTGCTGCCTGAAGAATGCACTGGTTCCATGCCATTTAACAAACAGATACCGAGTACCCACTATGTACAAAGGTCCAGAAGAGACTGAGAGATGGAACAACACAGAGCTTACTCTAGAGGAAAAATAAGGCAAGTGCATAATTAGTCAGAAAACACAACGTGGTTCTGAAAGACACTTTCATAGAGTTTCCAGAATGAAGATTCAGATGCAAAGGTTTGTGACACATCAAGGTTGGCATTTACCATGGGCAGGAAAAGATGGTCACAGGGCATGACAACTGCAGAGCAGCTCGGGCTGGGCAGTCACATGAGGAGAGGCCCTGGGAGGGAAAAGTGTTCCTGCAGGAGATGCTCATGTGGTTTGACCAAGGCATGGTGCACACTTGCTGGGGCATTTGTGGATGTAAGATTGGGGGTACCTTTGGGAAGCATCCAATGGCAAGTGTGATCACTTTACAATCTGGGGCACTCGCAAAAGGAGAGAGTAAAGGATTTTGACAGGTTTTTTAGTTGCTTGGTGGCTAAATTAGAAGATATGGACGGGAGTCTACAGCTGGAAGATAGAAAACCAATGGGAAAGGGAGGTGAAAGTAAGGGGCAACTAGAGCTGCAGCCTTGGGGAGTGGGGGATATGGGGAGGACTTGGGTGAAGTTGGAGTCTGAGCATGAATTGCATGAGAAGGGCGGCAAGGGGGAATTCCCGAAGAGCTGGTTTTAGCAACCAAGAGCAGAGCTATGCCACAGAAAAACAAAAAATAAAAACAAAAACAATTCCCAAGAAGGAGCTTGGTTTTAGAAGCTGGGGGTCAATGAGAAAACAAATTCGACGTTTTAGAAACCTTAAACTCTAGGTCTTAGAGAGCAATGCTGTTGGAGCTATCCAGCCTGCAGGTGGACCTGCCGATATGGCATTCAGGCATGAAACACTCATGGAAGATCCAGATTTGGCAACCGGATTTTGGCCCATTCCCTGAAGTGGAGAGGAAGCGGAGAAGAAAATCAGGACTGGATTTAGCAAGACAGGAACATGCAGGGTTTAAGAGCACATTTTGGAGAGAGGAAGAACTGGACTAAATTCCTTGGCTCTGCCACTTAATTTCTATGAGGATATGGTAATTTAATGTTAACATCTTCTAACCTCAGTTTGCCTACTCGTGAAATTGGGACAGGTGGTTTTTCAACCTCAGAGAGTAGCGGGAGGATGAACTGAGCATTTCAATTGAATATCAGTGTTATCACTGTTTCCCTGAAGACTATTTTTTATTCTAAAAAATAAACCATTATTTTTATATTTTTGTTCTTCATTCCTTAGCAGTGGCCCAATACACATAGCAGGGATGGATTCCAGGCTAGACTATCACCTGTAATCTCAGATTGGTTACAGGTTACACTCTCCTGTTATGTTCATATTGTGTCCGGAAAAGTTACTTGATATGTGAGGTCCTCTCTGTTGTGTGATGGAAGAAAATAATAAAGAAACTCAGTCTTCACTTTGGAGTTACAGGTCAGCTGGTACATGTTTAAACTTACTTTCAATTTTGTAGTTCACGGCATTAAACTGTTGGGAGTTTTTTCAGGTTTATTTTATATTTCTTGGCTCATCATCTCTATGTAACCAAAGAGCACATTGTCTTTTCCGTCCCATGAGAGCAGCCCGGCCAGCCATGTATCATCCTGTTTGCTCATTTTCAGCCCCTGTGATCATGGTGAGGTTAGGTCATGACCTTGGACACTGCCTGGCTGGCACCTCTTCAGCATATCTCTGAACTAACCGTTGGATGTTTCTGGCAGGGTGAGTCGTTGGTCATTTACTGTGGAATCAATTAGCAAGTCAGTGTTACCTTGGACTTCAGTGATAAGGATGAAATAATAATCTACCTCCCTTTTTCCTCGGTTGTGTATCCTGACGACGTGCTTGGTTCTCCTGTGTACTGGCCACAGTGCTGTTGTTTAAACTCTGCTGTGTTGACACCGGAGGAAATGATCCTAAGTCACTGAACAATCATGGAAGCCACAGTGCGTGTCCTTGAGTGTGGCGGCCCTGACTGCAATTCTTTTATCTAGTACCGCGCTTCAGAAACACTGTGAAAGGCAGCTTTCTTTGGTCAACATAAATTTGCATGTATCAAAGACTTCATGGCCGTGACATGGCTCACTCCATTTTAGAAACGATATGCAAACTTGACAAACAATGCTAATATTTAATCCAAATTCCCAAGGATTTCAAAATACTGGGCAAATTAATCTATGCTTCCAGAATTTGCCCATTCTATGAATTAAAATGACTTCTAGTGTTTTCAATTTTTCACTGAGGTTTACAGAAAAAGTTGAAGATGAAATATTATGGACTGCTTCCCAAATCGAGTTTTGGTCCCCAAACTCCAGAAAAAGAATTTTTGTGTCCCTGTGGGAGGGGTCACAGGGGCTTCAATCTTGACAGAGTTCTTGCCCTACTTTAATTAGTTGGGCTGCAGGGCCAAGTGATTTGAATAAACCTGAAGTGAAATGTCATAAGTACCTCAAATGGCATAATATCCCCAGTGATATCTTATCAAATGTAAACTTGGGTCACTTTTTCACCCCAATTACTTGGGCATGCCAATCGTCCCAGGAGTTGCCTGAAAAACTGGTTTAGAGGAAGTCTCCCCTCTCATCCACGCCATCAACCAATACTTACTGAGTGGATGCCTGAGGCTCTACTGAGAGCAATGATGGATGTGTCTATGAACCGTGCACTACAAAACAAGCACATCACATCCTTATAAACCTGGCCAGGTGCAATCAATCAGATAGTGTGGACAACTCAGGGGAGGTAAGAGGGAAAGATAGAATTCGAATCCAGGACTTTTTGGTGCTCAGTTCTTCCCAGGACCCCACCTTGCTTCTCAGCATGGGTGTGTTAATGCCAAAGGGTTTAGGAATGGGAATGGGGTGGTAACATTTTTTACGCACTTGCCACTGCACCCAGGCAGAATTCTGACCTCTTTACCCGTATCAACTCATTTTTTGCCTCTCTCTACATACCGTGAAGTGGATATACTATTTTCCCATGTTACAGAGTGAGAAGCAAAGGTCACAGATGCTAATTGACCTAAACAAGGTTGCTTAGCATGTTGCAGAGGTAGGATTTGAATCCCCACAGTCCAAAGTCCCAGTCTGTGGCCTTGACTGTTACATCCGCTATCTCCTGACGAACTGGCTGGAGGGAAAGGCCATCACACTTGCCTTGACACTAAATTTGTACAGCAAGCATACTTTTATCAAGAGACCTGTTAATCTGCAGTGGTTATATCAGGGATGGGAGTCAAGTGGTTGAGATGAAGGAGGCATCACCAATCACAGGGTTTAATGGAGTTTACAATCGTAGCGTCCTTGGGTTCCTTTATTACTCTCTAAATGAATTCATTCATTCAAAAAATGAGCACTTAGTATGTCTGGGCATTATGCCAGCTGCTAAGGACACATGGCAAACACAATAAACAGTCTCTTTTTCAGGATCTAGCACCAGAAGGCCTTTGTTCTTCCAGAACCATGTCAAATGTGCCATTTATGCCCAAGAGTTTCAGTCTCATCAGAGAATACTTTCGCATTTATCTAGTACCCTGGGTACTGGCTTCAGAACCTCACCAGGAAAAAAATAATCAGGCTGTCTATATGGAGCTGACTGCATCCCTCCCCAAGCAGAGGCTGGCCTAGTGGGTGAGTTGGTGTTCTTGCACACAGCAGGTTGGGCCACAGTCTCTGATATCAGGGTTTTGGATTCCAGGGGTGGCAGTGAAGTGAAGTCTACACCCTCCCTCCCAGTAGCTCCTGTAAAGAGTGAGCCCCCCAGGCTGTGGAATGATGCACCATGGAAGTTGTGTCTTCATGCCTGTGGACTCGTTTGGTCTCCTCTGGTTGGGAGGTAGAAAACCAGACTCTCTCCCCTGGGGTACCCTGTGATGTGACTTACGTTGGAGTCTCATTCTTGAAAATATTTCTCAGGCTCCCAGCATCAGGGAGGTGCCTCTATTACCTAGCCATTACATATCAGCAATAGAATAGGCCACATGTTACTCAGCTCTACTTTTTTTATTAAAGAATCAAACTCTTACAATTAAAATTACCCAGAAGATTATGTTTAACTATATATTTATTTTATAAATTTAAATCAAGAGATTTCAAAATATAGAAATTAGTATATGAGTCATATTTTTCATTATTCTCTTTTCTAGTCTCAAGTACATCTTAACTTTGTCTTGGATATGTAGAAATCGAATATCCTGGGTCTTTTGGAATAGTACAATTTAAAAGTTTGTCCTACTCATCTCAAGTTTTGCGAAGCCAGCTGAAATCTGCATGACTAAAAGTAGCTGAAAGTAGCTGAAAATTGTTGTGGGCCCCAATTCATGGTTCTTGCAGGCTGCCTGGTCTTATTTCTTGCTATGGCATGTGGGGCATGTGAAGTTGGTTGCCCACGTGTAGCAGCCAGTGGGGCTCAGGTCTTGGCTTTCTGCCCGTTTGTTCTTAGGAGAAGCCACCAGGCATTTCTCTTTTTATCCCTTATTCTCTGACATTTCTCCTTTGAGACCCCAAAAATGAAGTTGGAGAAAATGCTTGCCGTTACCTTTTCCTCCTGGAATAACTGTCACTTAGGATTAAGCCACTGCCCGCATGTCAGCTGCTAGGGACTTCCTCTGGTGGATGCGGGGAAGGGAGTGAAGCCTATGTACATGTCCTGCAGAAGTTGACCCATTTCTTCACTGTTTCACCTTGCTCCTATCTCTGTGTTGCCTGAGAGGTACAGCTTGCCCCAGGGAAAGCTTTCATGTTCAAGGTTGTACAATGTTTCCCCCATATCCCTGCAGCCTCATTCACTGCCTTATTCCAGTCCCAGGGAACTGATCTAGAGGAGGGTGAGGTGGTGTGGGAAAGGCTTTGTCCCATTTGGAGCAGTTGGTGCCATCCACTCATCGCAACCACTGGCAGGGAGGCCCCTTTCCAAAACCGGGATGGGACTCAGGGGACAAAGTCCGCCTGGAGCTTCCATGTGGGAGACACAGTCGTTTCGTTCTCACAGCCCTGGTCCGGTGAGCTGAGCAGAGGCCTGGGGGGTTCTCCGAGTGGGAGCCAAGGCCCCTGCCTGCTGTTGGTCCTGCAGGCCGCACACTCTCCGTGTGCTGGTCAGAACATAGAGTGGAGGCCCTTGCTAATCTGTCCTTCAGGGCCTTTGAGGAATGGCGACTGATCAGCCTGCAGAAATCGACTGTTTCTAAGAGACTTTCTGAAAACCTACAAAGAAAACAAACTATGTGCTCTTTGAGGAGTTAGTTCCTTGAGGATTTTTTCCTAATGGCTTTTCTTCCTCTGTCAAAGTCACAATAGCCTTGACTGCTTCTCACTTCTCATAGACCCATG
The DNA here is from genome assembly GCA_004026905.1 of Hystrix cristata. Lineage (NCBI taxonomy): Eukaryota > Metazoa > Chordata > Mammalia > Rodentia > Hystricidae > Hystrix > Hystrix cristata. Next base: position 5,350 of record PVJO010021686.1, on the reverse strand, counting down.
GAAAAGTGGAGAGTTCTTGCCTTCTGAGGGTGCCCCAGGTATGTGGGAAGAAATCACCTGTCCCTGTTTGTCTTCGTAGCCGTGACTCCTGTTCAGAAAATTGCAGCACGGTGTGAGAAATATAGGGCCCAGCTAACTTTGTGTACTAAGATGTGAGTCAAAGAATATCCAAAGATTCTTTACCAACGTGGCAGTATTATTGGCTGGTGGTCTGAGAATTTGTTCTCCTGAAACCTATTTCTACCTTCAAATCATTCTTTCACTCAGCAGAACATTGCTATGCTATTTGCACTTTCGGCCTCCCAAAATAAGAGCTAAATAAACTTGTTTTCTTTGTAAGTACCCTGCCTCAGGTGTTTCATTACAGTAACGAAAATGGACAACACACCACACCTGCCTTACATGCCCTCCATCTGCCTAGTGCATTCAGCCCCCTTCCCCAGCTTCCCAGGCATCCCTGAAGTTGAGCAGATCAGCCTGCATCTGTCAGCTGCCAAGGGCTGTGCCAAGGTGGACCCTTTGTGCACAGCACTTCATGTACACTTCTGGCAACACCACAAGGCAATGTGAATTCCCTCTCTGGACACACATGAGAAGGGAGGAAGGTTCACAGAGGGCCGGAGAGCTGCAGAGCTGAGCCTGTGCCTGGTCTCTGACTTCACACCCGTGTTCCTGTCCGTCAGTGTTGTGGAAATTGCAGGCTGAGGAGAGAAAAGTGCCACTGGTAGGGCCAGTGAGGAAGGTGCACTTGGGTTGATGGCCCCGCCAAACCACTCTGAGACACCTGGATTTGGCTGCCCTCTTCCTCCCCCAGAGTTGGCGTCACAATTGAGTTAGAAAGAGAAAATGTGGAAAGAGAACCCAAAGTCCAGAGACACTGGCCACATCTGCAGGTCTGATACATGGCTTGGTCTTTTATTTGTGAATGAAGGCAGAGTAAGAAAAGAAGAGGCCAGCAGAGAGGCCGGGAGGGACACTGTTTTCCAGCCTAAGAAGGGGGTGGTGCCAAAAGTGGCTGACAGGAATGAATGGACTTGGTGGGACAACTGGAGTCTCTTCCTGGACACAGTCAGGCCAGACCAGGCATTTGGGTTTGGATGGTTTCTAGGGGACCTCTATTTTGCCAAGCTAGACACAAGCAAGTTATGTGTTGGGAAAGTCTGTTTTCAGGAGTTAAGAGTGACAGTCATTTCTCAGGAAAGCACTCAGTGATCTTGTCAAGGGTGTGATTGTACCCTTTTCACCCACTTTTAGCCCCATAGTGGCAGCCTCGACACTTCCTTTTCTCTCCCCTAACCTGTTCTTTTATATTGTTCTGTGCCTCCACCCTGTACGACCTGCCCCCCTTTCTGTATTTGTATTCAACGCCAGGCTGTGACAACCTGCCTCTCCCCTCCTTCTGATAAGCCAGCCTACATTTTGGACAACCTCTTGGAGTCTACAATGACTGAATTGCAAGTAGCTTAACAACGAAGTACAAACTTCGGGCTCTCCGTGCCTTCCCTCTCCTGGACTCCCTCCAGAGGCTGTGAGGACCTCAAGAGTCCCCCAGCCTGGGAGCCCAAGGCAGCATCTCACTGGCGCTCTGCCCATCCACTTTGGAGAAGCCCACAAGTATCTCAGAATCCGACTTCCCTCCTGTGGAAAATGAGGTTGTGAAACTAGCAAGTGCTCCTTTTCCTTTAGGATCTTTGCAGTTATAAAGCCATAGAACCCACTGAGTTAGCTGGGGTCTCGGGCTCACGCCAACCCAGGCTTCACTACTCACTCTGTCTGTCAAATGATTCGTTTAACCTCTGCGTTGCTTCTTGGTGGGCAAAAGTAAAAACACAAAAACCTCCAACTTTTCCTGGGTAGAGCACAGAATATATGCACAGAATATAATTAACATTTCCTGGGGGAAGTATGGTTAGGCAAAGATATTTTAAAAGGCTCCTTATGGGCACTATAATGGAAAAAGGCAGAGTTGAGAAACCTGAATTTGGCCACAGAAGTGTGCGGGTACCATGAGTGGCACTGGGCCTTGAGTGTAGGTGATAGTACTTTTTCTCTACAGGAGTCAATCCAGAGCAAACCACCTGCTCGTTTTGTTTCTTTCAAACTGCATGCCTTCTTTCCCTTTTTTCTAAATCCTCCTCAACGCTCACTTTCAGGGGCTTATAGATATATCTATATATTCTGGTGGCTGTGGCTTATTTTTCATGGTTCTCTTCCCTCTAGCTATGGCATCGCTGGCTCTACCAATGTGACAGGCGATCAAGTCAAGAAGCTGGATGTTCTCTCCAATGATCTGGTCATGAACATGCTAAAGTCATCCTTCTCCACCTGTGTTCTTGTGTCGGAAGAAGATAAACACGCTATAATTGTAGAACCTGAGAAAAGGGTGGGTCTAGACTTCCGCTGTGGAGGATTTTAATGAACCATTTTCCTTCTTGGACGTATAAATGGTTTCACTTGTTTTTCCAAGCTGGATTCCTAGAAATCACCTTAGGTTCTTCCTGTTGTCTTTTTATTGATTCTTCCTTACCACCATATCTCAAATCTGTCCTCTAGCACCATAGTTCACGCCGTTAGCATCTTTCCATGGAGGTCCCTTCCTACGTTTTCATTGCCAGATTCAAGTCTTGCTTCTGTTGATTGCCCTTCTGCTACTTCCCCATCCACCAGATTCCCAACCTTCACTCAGGACCCTGCTACCAATTTAAAACAGCTCCACATTTCTATCACCTTTCATGCATTGGAATTTATTAGATGAGTACTGGTCTGATTGCTTCTCAAGGGCAGAGAATGAATGATATTTATTTCCTTATCCCAACACCTAGCACACTGCCTGGCACATGCAGTGTTGGCAAACCTGCAGCACACATGCCACTGCGAGCTGTTTGTATCACTGAACACTCTAAAAGTTTTGCCATCACTGTGTAGGGTCCTCACAACAACAAGATTGTTAGAATGAAAGAGTATATCCAGCTTTTATAAAACAATTGCAATTAAAAATAACTTTTAGAAGTAGTCATGTGGGCCTACTTTTACCCTGCTTCAGATGAATGGGGATGTGGAGGAGTAGATTTTGCAAGAGAAATGAGAAGATATTAAAGAGACTTGCTGTCTTGCCCTTATAAAGAATATAGGAAACACATCTTATTAACTTGTTTTACATCATTCCTAAAATACCTAGTACTACATGTCAGATTAAAAGTTCACTTTTTTTGGTTTTGGTTTTGGTTTTGGTTTTTTCTTGCTGGGCCTTTTGTAGTCCTTGGCAATTTTAGGCACATGGAGTGAATTCAGTGTTGAACATTCTCTATCAGTCACCCCAGACATCGCTGACTGACTGCAGTGTGCCTTCATGGTAGGCATGTTCTTCCCATTTTCCAGTTTACACTTTTTCTTGCATCAGTGGGGGATTTTTTTAAGAGCAAAAGGTCAAGGAATTATAATCTGATGCACAACATTTTAAAACAACATTTAAAGAGGTTAACTTGGAGATGGAAAATTCCTGGCAATATGATGGCAAACTGGCTCTGAAAGAAAGAAAGAAAGAAAGAAAGAAAGAAAGAAAGAAAGAAAGAAAGAAAGAAAGAAAGAAAGAAAGAAAGAAAGAAAGAAAGAAAGAAAGGAAAAAAAAGAAAAGAAATCTGCTTTATAGCGCTTACAAATTCAACAGTGTAAATACTCAGAGAGTGAGCCGAAGCTACCAGTGTGACATCATTGAAAGCGGAGTTGGGAGGAGATGCACCAAGTTACCTCTTGAGAGGCGATACCAAGCAGTTCCAGTGTACCACTGCCAAACCCATTTAAAGAATGAATCTTTGGCCGATCCACTGCCTCAGAGAGTTATTTCCTTTCTGAGTCACGCTTAGGATGTGGCTCAGAAGTCTGTGCACTGCGGCCTCGTGTGGCACCTAAAAGAACTGCAGGAGAAGTTTTTGGCAGGTCTGAACCCTAGTCAAGTCTTTGCTTCACCTATGGAATTGTCCCTCCACCCCCTTACAAATAAAGAGAAACAAATAACTAATCTTATGTCCCTTTTTCCTGTAGTTGGCAGGACTCAAACTGAAATTATGATTCAACTATATAAATGATTTAGAAAATTATGATTTGTCTGTATTTTTTTCACCTTCCTCTCTACTTTCTAATATACATGATACGTTCTCTGCCAAATGATCTTTTGGCTTATATATTCTCATATCTTCCTTAACCAAGTATAAGTAAATAAGACCCACGCTTCTTGAAATTCTCTCTAAAGTCTCATTTTTACTGCTTAGTATTTTCTCCTCTCCTCCTCCTCTTTCATTACCATATTTTAAAATTGTATTTATTTTTCTCTGCTCAGGGTAAATATGTGGTCTGTTTTGATCCCCTTGATGGCTCTTCCAACATCGACTGCCTTGTGTCCATTGGAACCATTTTTGGCATCTACAGAAAGGTAAAATGTGCATCAAGTACCCGGGTTTGGATCCAGAGAAAAGTTAAGGGGCTGAGGAGAGCACAGTGGTGGGGCAGCCAGGACATGCTGTGCGAAATGCTGCAGTTTGAATAGACTTATTTGTCAACGTCTGACTTTCCAGCATTAACTGCAATAATGATCCATAAAGTCGTTAAAAGAAAATATAGTAGGAAAACATGGGTGGCAATAGAAGGATATTTCCTTCTTTTAACTATCTTTCTTTCTTTTACGATGGAGAAGAGATATTTTTTAAAAAGACAGTGTAGGTTAGGTTAAGCACTGATAGTACATAAACTGAGAATTGTGAGAGTATGAAAACATTTGAGGTTATTTATGTAAAATTGTTCTGTAAATCCTCTAGGTCAGGGGTCTCCAACTATGACAGGCTCTGCCCTCCTCCTGGATCACGTCCAGTCACCGCCTAATTTGTGCAGCTATTTTACATTTTTAAAGAGTTGAAAAAAATCTAAAGAATAATATTACATTGACCCATGCAATTTATTTTTCACTGATCACAAATAAAGTTTTACTGGCATATGGTCACACTCGTTTGTCTGCATACTGCCTCTGACTGATTTTGTGCTACATTGTCAGGGATAAGTAGTTATGACAGACTGTGTGACCTGTGAGCCCAAAGTGTTTATTCTCCTTCCATTTGTACAAAAAGTTTGCCAATTCTGCTCTAAGTCATAGGAAGTACTCCTGCCCTGTGTCTTGCCACAGTGTCACTTTGGCAGTTCCTCTACTTCAAGAGCCCCCCTCTCTCCTTTCTTTTCAGAGCGAGAGAGAGAGAAAAAGAACACTCAGGTATATGGACAAGTGAAAAATGGAATGAATACCTGTAGAGCTACCATAAAATCTAAAATATCCCCTCCTGGCTTCAGCTCCTGTTTATTTTTT
>PVJO010021685.1:0-29524 GCA_004026905.1 Hystrix cristata | reverse complement strand
AACAAAAAAAAAAACACAGAGGGAGAGAGGTAACAATACTTTCAGTGCAAGGTGTTTCCCCACCCTATTTGATGTTCAACCTGCCGGTGCGCGGGCCAAGCCAGCACAAATCCCTACCGGAAGCGGCCTGACCTGCAAGCTCAAGCCTCCTGCCCAGGATGGAGTCCGGAGCTGTCTTCCCCGGGAGGGGGCGGAGCCAACGCAGATCCCCACCGGGAGCGCCTGACCTGCAAGCTCAAGCCTCGCTCCGAAGATGGAGTCCGGAGCTGTCTTTCCCGGGAGGGGACCAAGCCAGCGCAAATCCCTACCGGAAGCGGCCTGACCTCTAAGCACTAAGTTTTAAAGTAAATGAATAACGAGCAGTGGGACTCACTGAAACAAAGTATAAAGGTGATTGTACACAGAGAATGGGGAGTTTTGTCTAACAGCGAGTTTTGGTTTAGCAAAATGAGAAAGTTCTGGAGATTGGTTGCCCAGCAATGTGAAAGTACTTAATATAAATGAATTATGTACTTAAAAAGGGCTAAGATGGTAAACATGCTAGGAGTTTTTTTTTAATCACAGTGAAAAATTTTAGGAAGAAAGAAAGGAAGGAGAAAAGGAGAGAAGGGAAGGAAGGAGAAGAAAGAAAAAGAAGGAAAGAGAAAGAACGAAAGAAAGAAAGGAAGAAAGAAAGAAAGAAAGAAAGAAGAAAAGAAAGAAAGAGAATGAAGAGGGAGTGAGGGGAAGGAGGACCTGATAACCAGCTTTGTTTCAGAGACGTGGCTGTGTTTGAAGGTTGATGGGACACGAGATCCCATAATTGTCCTTTGAAAGTCACTTTTAGTTTCATAGATCTATAAAATGTTAGGATTCTTTCCTCATACTTGAAAAGAATTTAATTAGTGAAAAGGTTTTTTATAACATGATTTGTAGCCTATATTTTAAGTTTAGACCAAGAGTACTACAAGAGACCCCCAGGAATACAAGTTTTAAAATTTTGGCTTGTTCAGAGGAAAAAAAAATGGTTTTTGGATTCATTTTCAGTGTAATTTATTTTTCCAGTCTCTAGCGTACGGTGATTCATTTCACAGAGGCAGTATTGAAGGCAATGTGGCTCTAAGTAGGACTTCGATAAAATGAAACCACTGCATCAAATTGCTCACAGAAGAAGCTCAAGCTTTGCAATTACGCGGCCAGCCATCTCCCACCGTGAGTCTTTGCGCCCCAAATAGAACGTCTCCGCCAGTGCGGTTCTGTGAGCACCTCTCATCAGAAAGGTCACCATCCCTTGGCGGGTCTCCTCACTGGCCGTCAGCTGTCAGAGGGAACTTCTCTTGCAGATGTGCTGCTGGTCGCTCAGACTCCGTGGTCTCCTTCATAACTCCTCAAGGTCACAAGGGTCACCGGAGGATCGGAGTCACTAAGGGTCTGCTCACCACAACATGCAGAAGAGGTTCCTACACTAGCACCCTCACGGTTCTTAGAGTGTAACATCATTCTGTTGCTTCTCTTTGCCCTCAAGAGGCCACATATATGAGGTGTAACCAAGAATACGGTATGCGTTTACATTTCTAAGAATTTATTACAGTAAAAGACACATTGCCATTAACTCCTCTCAGAATACTTCCCCTGAGTCCAAACACGCTTATCCCATCATTCTTGCCACTTTCTGCGGCAGTTCTGGAAGTCCACTTGGAGGAGTGCCTGTAGTTGTGCTGCCTCGATGTCCTGGATTGATTTAAAACATTCACCTCTCATGGTCATTTTGATTTTGAAGAGGAACCAGAAGTCACATGGTGCCAGATCTGGTGAAAAGGCGGACAAGGACACAGGGTCATGTTTTCACCTGCCTGTCTTTCTGTGGGATGACACCTGGCAAGCAGCATTCACTGTATTTTTTATCACATCTTGTAAAGTCACTCACAAAAAAGGACTCCAGACCTGCTTCAGAAAGTGGCAGGAATGATGGGGGAGGTATGTCCAAAGTGAGGGAGAGGGTGATTAATGGTAATGCATCTTTTACTCTAATAATATTTTTAAATTTAAAAATAAACTGTACTTTTCAATCACCCTGTATATCTCAATAACATATGGGTCAGGTGCTTTTAGTTTACATATTTTTAAAGTCAGCGTTGGAACTTCAAAAGCAACGCATACTCCTGGTAAAAAAAATTCAATACTGAATTTCAATACTGAGGAAGTCTAAAGTCAAATTAAAAACGTGCTATCTCTCAACCCCTGATGCAAAAATTTGGTATGTTTTCTTCTATACTTTTATTTAACAAATGTACGTACACATGCATGCTTGTGTGTTTATATATGCCTGAGTGTGTGTGCTTTACGTGTGTGTATTATTTTTATGTTAACCACATCAAACTAAATATTGTAGTCATTAATTTTTTTTTCATGTGACCATGTCATAAACACTTGTGGATACATCTTGTGGACCTCATTCTTAGCTGTTTCACGGCAGCACACAGCATGGATGTGCCGCGCGTGAATACACTCAGACGTTCAGGTTTTGAAGGATGTGTTGGCAGTTTGTCATTTCAGACAAAGTTATGGGAATCACCTGTTTGCCTACATTTCTGCCCAGTGATTATTCTCATCAGATTATGTCCAGAGTGGAAATATTAGTTTAAAGACTTGTGCGTATTTTACTTTAACAAGCAATTTCATGTTCATTTAGAATTTTTTTCTCTTCAGCAAATTTGGTGGATTTGAGATGGGAAAACATAGAAAAACTGAGGGTACTTGTGGCAATAGAAGCCTTTTTACCATTTCCAAACGTGATGTCAAAACTTCAGGAAATACAAAACTATATAAGATGATTGCTCCTCTTGCATCTAAAAATTACATCACACAGTGCAAGGTGGTGTTAAGGGAGAAAATAAAAAATGGAGTGGTGCTGGTTCAGGGCACTTACAGTGGAGCCGGAAGGCCACTATTAAATCAGGCTTCAGACACGTCCTCAGCTGGATCTCGGAGCTGGGCTGTCCACAGTGATGCGCCTGCATGCACGCTGACCTTTGGATTGGGCCAAACTGCAATTGTTAACCATTTTTAAGACCAGCTGCTTGCCATAAATCATCTAGAAATCAGAGTGACACTCAATCTCTTTCTTGAAAGACAGCTTGACTCTTATTAGTACCAATCACATGCCTGACAAGCAAATGATATAATAACTCTCTTAGTTACTTTTCTCATTGCTGAGACAAAATACCCAACACCCAAAGTTAAGGGAGGTTTATTTAGCTCACAGTTTGTAGAGATTTTAGTCCACAATCGGCTGGATCCAAGGCAGGGTGGCATGGCAGGCAGGCAGAAGGCAGCAAGGTAAGCAAGAGGTAGACAAGCTTCTTTCTGTCCTTTATATTTTATCCAGGCTACATGCCTTTAGGGTGGATAGCACTCCCACCCTTAATCCCAGCACCCTTAATCCTAGCAACGCATCCTTGATCCCAGCAGAACTATGCCAAACCGATCAGCGGACTAATTTAGTAATCACACTCTCTAGATCCAGCCCCACCTATGACCACATGAGGCTTTAGGGGGACATTTAGACACAAACTGTACCAGTAACCATCTCTTTCGATTTCACGCTTTAAGTGCACCCACCATTTTGTAAAATCTCACAGTTTGTTTTCAATGCTACTTGCACCTATCTTTTCATCTACTGATATCCTAATTAGTCCCTGTGTTGGTTAACTTTCTTGTCACTGGGACAAAATACCTGACATCCCAACTTCATGGAAGCGAAGTTTATTTTGGCTCACTGTTACAGAGGTCTCAGTCCATGATCAGCCAGCTCCGAAGCAGAAGTGGCCTGGCAGAGGAAAGTTGCTCGCCCCATGGTGGTCGGGAAGCAGAAAGAAAGGAGGGGGCCCGGGATAAGAATGCATCCTTCCAGGTCATACCTCCACTGACCTACTTTCTCCAACTAGGACCTACCTTCTAAGGCACATTCAGCTGGGACTCATCAGTGGATGAATCCATTGATAAGTATAGCACCCCATGATCCAGTCACCTTCCAGCTCCCACCCCTCAACACGTGAGACTTTTGGGAAGCATTTTAAATCAGCAATCTCTCTCTCTTTTTTTTTTTTTAATTTGGTTCTGGGATCAAACTCAGGGCCTTCTGCTCCCTAGGCAAGCACTCTAACGACTGAGCCAAATCCCCAGCCCAATATTTAAATCAAAACATAACAGCCCCCAATATGTGTACTTTTCTTTGTCTTCTATCCGATTGATTTCATTCTCAGTCCACAGTTACATGGAGGATGTTGATGATCCAGGGTGGGGTCAGGAAGAAAAGGACAGTAGCCTGAACAAAGCCTCTGAGATGCGATGAGAGTGCATTGTCCACTGCTTTCCTTCTGTCTCAAGACCACTGTGGGACTCTGGCATTTTGTGTGGTTTTCCTTCTCTAGCATGGTTCTTTCCCACTGCATTTTGTGTTTTACATTCAGCCCAGCAGGACTGGAAATTTTATTACTCTAAAAATAGCCTTCGAAACTGTAATGCTGTTGGCAAATTAATCTTTGTGCATATGTTAGCCATCCTGTCAGGCATATTCAATATGTCATATTTGCCACAGTCACCACCATCCTCCTAGCCAGAAATGTGGACCTCTCAGAGCTCTCGTGGTCTGATGTTTGTACCTCTCATACATCATGGTTATTTTTATTTTAAATTAGTTACTTGTCCATATCTTAGGCCATAAAGCATGCTTAAATAAGTGCAAAAGAATTAAAACAACCCCCTGCATGCATTCACAGCACAGTGGAATGAAACTAGAAATGAACAGCCAAAGAAACCACAAAAATGATGCAAACACATAGAGATTAAATGATATTATTGAATAGTCAGTGGATTAGAAAAGAACTTTAAAAGTTTCTAGCATCAAATGACAACAGAAGCACAGTGCACCAAAACCTGTGGGACACAATGAAAGCTGTCCTAAGAGGAAGTTCGTAGCTGTGGATGCCCACATGAAAAGAAGGGAGCGATCCGAAATAACCTAGTAGTGCACCTCAAGGCCTTATGAAAACAAGCCAAACCTGAAGTTAGTGGAAGGAAAGAAATTATAAAGATCAGAACAGAAAATAATGAAATTAAGACTAAAAGAAGTATACAAAAGACCAATGAGTCAAGGAGCTACTTCTTTGAAAGGATAAACAAGATTGATACACACTTAACCAAACTTATCAAAAGAAGGAAAGAAAAATCCATGTCAGTGCAATTAAAAGTGAGAAAGGTGAACTTGAAACCAACAGCACGGAAATCCAGAGATTATAAGAAACTATTTTAAAAATTTATAATCCAATAAATTGGAGAATCTGGAAGAAACTGAGGATTCATACACATATGATTTACCAAAATTGAGCCAAGAAGATATAACAGACCTGAATAAACCAATAACATGCAGTGAAATAGACAGAGAGGTGAAAACACTACAGACTCAGGAAAGCCCAGAACCCAGCAGATTCACTACTGAATTTTATCAGAACTTGAGGGAAGATCTAATGCCAATTTTCCTCAAAATTTTTTCATGACATTGAAAGGGAAAGAGCATCGCATTCTTGGATGCTAGAATTTTTCTGGTACCAAAACTGGGCAAGGACTTAACAAAAAGAAAAAAAAAAGACTATAGGTCAATTTCCTTAATGAACACGAATGCAAAAATCTTAGACATACTGGCAAGCAGAATGCAATAAATTATTAAAAAGATCATACATCATGACCAAGTTAGCTTCATCCAGGGATGCAGTGATGCTTTAACATACGTAAATCAGTAAGTGTAACGCATCACATCAACAGAAACAAGCACAAACATCATGTGATCGTCTCAATAGGTAGAAAAAGCTTTTGACAATACCTGACATCCATGCATGATAGAAAACTCTGATGAAACATAGGACATGATCTCTAACTGTGAAAATTCATTTATGTCAAATCCACTGTCAACGTCATACTAAATGGGAAAAACTTCAAGCGTTTCCTCTAAAATCAGGAACAGTGGCATCCATTCTTATCACCCTTGTTCAATATTACTACTCAGAAGTTTAGCCAGAGCAGGAAGAAGAGAATAAAAGAGATACACATAGGAAAGGAAGAAGTCAAACTATCATTATTTGCAGAGGACATGATCCTTTGCATAGAAGACTGGAAAAAATTGCAGTAATAAATAAATTTAGCAAAGTAGAAGAAAAATGAACCCACCAAAATCAATAGTATTTCTGTACAACAATGAAACTACGAAGAAAGAAATCAGGAAAACAGTTCCATTCACAATAGCTTCAAAAATAATTAAATAGCTAGGAATTACTAACCAAGGAACCGAGAGACCTTTGTGACAAAAACTATAGTAGTCTGATAAATTGAGGAAGACGTCATAAAATGGAAAGACATCCTCTGTTCCTTGACAGGCAGAACCAAATCGTCAAAGTGGCCTTATTACCAAAACTTATCAGTCAAAGTGCCAATGACGTCTCTCACAGAATTAGAAAAAAATAATCCTAACAGTACATGGTGCACCCTCATCAGATATATAGATTGCAAATATGTCCTTCCATTCTGCAGGCTGTCTCTTCATTTCAGTATTATTTTCTCTCCTGTGCAGAAGCTTTTTAGTTTGATGTGATTCCATTTGTCTGCTTTTGCTTTTGTTTCCTGTTTCCTGAAGCATTTTCCTTGTTTCTTCTAGTAGTTTCCTAGTTTCAGGTCTTACATTTAAGTCTGTAATATAGTGTGTGTTGTTTTTTGTAACTGGTGAGCGAGAAGGATCTACTTTGGTTCTTGTGCACGTGGATCCCCAATTTCCCCAGCACCATTCAGTGAAAAGACCGTCATTTCTCTACTGTATGTTCTTAGCACCTTTGTAGAAAATCATTTGGTTGTATGCTGACAGATTGACTTCTAGAATTTACTTTTAGGCTCTCTATTCTGTTCCATTGGTCCATGCTTCTGTTTTTATGCCAGTATATACTGTTTTTATTACTGCGGCCTTATAGCATATTTTGATGTCAAGCACTGCAATGCCTCCTGCCTTGTTTCTTTTACTCAAAATTGCTTTGGCTACCCCGGCACCACAAAAAAAAAAAAAAATTGCTTTGTCTATTTGGGACTTTTTTGGTAGTTCTCTACAAATTTTAAGATTGTTAATTCTAATTCTGTGGAGAATTTCATTGATATTCTGATAGGGATTACACTGAATCTGTAGATTGCTTTGGGTAGTAGTATGGACACTAACAATATTGATTATTACCATCTATGTACATGAGATGCCTTTTTTGTGCGTGTCTTCTTCCATTTATCTCATCAGTATGTCATTGTTTTCATCATAGAGATTGTTTATTTCTTTGGTTAAGTTTATTCCTAGATATTCTATTTCATTTTTTTGTAGCTGTTGTATGTGGGACTGATTTCTTAATTTCTATTTCAGATATTTGTTATTAGCATACAGCCATACAACTGATTTTTGCACATCAACTTTTGGACAAGGTTAACAAGCCTTGGCAAGATATTTCTGAGAGCAGGGTGCAGGGCGGCTTCTGTAGGCTCTCTTGAGTGGAGTAAGGAGGCTGGAGGAGAATTATTGCACCGGGAAGTTTTTGAAGGTACACAGTTTAGAGACAGTAATGAGGAGGACTGGGTAGAGATGGTCTTAAGGTAGGAAGTTCTGTAGAATCAAACGCCAAGCTCAGAAGTGGGCCAGAAAGAGGAGGGACACAAGATTATTTTACATTTGCATCTTTTTGTTGTTGTTGTCTTGAGGCAGGGTCTCACCGTGTAGCTCAGGCCAGCCTTGAACACACATTCATCCTCCTGCCTCAGCCTTCCAAGTACTGGAATTGCAAGTGTATGCCACTTGCTGCAACTTTTTTGTGTTTCAGACTCAGAGTACTCACTCGGTTCCGCAGGAGATATAATGAGAGGAGGCAGAAGAGGCGCCCTGAGTTTGAGGTGGTGCTGTGACACGCAGGTAGAGGGCTCCAGGATGCGTGAGAAAATAGAGGAGGTAATAAAATGCCTCTGTGAGGGCCTTTTTGCAAGGCAAGTCAAAAGAAACTTCCCCTAATAAAATTTTTGTAGATTGCAATGCCATCTGCTTCTCAGGAAACCTGAGCACACCACTCCTCTAAGTGTAGCCTCCTCACATGTGAGCCTACCTGAAGCAGGCCCAGTTCCCACAAGTGCCCGAGTTTACTCCTCAAGCTTGCGGTCACCCAGCAAATACTGAATTCCTCCCCAGCATGCCAGGCCTGTGCTGAACGACCTCCTTAACTTGGCCACTTTCCTCCAAGTCTTTTCTATGTCATTCCTCAAACATAGATCCTTGGAACATTTTATTTTATAGAATGAAGGATTGCTCGGTTCTAGTATTGAAAACAAAGCCCACGAAGACCTTTGACAAAATGTGGGCCTCAGAGCGAACTGGGCCAGCATTAGGAGTTTGGCTTCATCACATCCATAGAGAGCTCTTGCCCTCCTCCCTCAGGACACATGACTTCCACGAGGGGTGGAAGCCTCCTGGCTGGAGGGCAGCTGCCTCTCTCGCTGTGTCCATCGCCGTCCATAAAATCCAGAGCTGGAGCCCTGAAGACCAGCGTGTTGTCATCCATTGGAGAGGCAGAGCTTCTGTTTATCCACATGCTGGTTCATCCTGCCAGCCCCGCCTGTGGTCCCATGGTCCTCTGGGGCTATGATGGGGATGTCGAGAGATGAGCAGTCTCTGTGTCCTGTGTCCTTGGCGGACTTTGTGAAAGGCGGCTGGTAAGATGAACAGGCAGCCTGTTCAAGTTTATCTGTTTATCCTACATTTTGATTTTCTTTTCTATAGGAAACTTTTCTTTTTGATGAACTTAGAGTACAGTTATTTTACGTGGATTCAATGACTTCTCCCCATGGCCCTGAGAATGGTTAGGAATCTTGCAAGCTAAAAGTAACAGTGAATTCACTACAAACTTGTATGAGGACAATGATCTTTTTCAACCAACTATTCTTTAATTGACAAGATTTGTACATGCTTACAGTGAACAACATGATGTTTTGATGTATGTTGTAGAATGGCTGAATCAATTTAATTACCATGTGTATTCTATCACATGCTTATTTTTGAAGTGAGAACATTTAAAATCTGTTCTGTTAACAGTTTTCAAGTAAAGAAGATGTTGGTAACTACTGGCATCAGGTTAGTGAGTAGGTCTCTTGAGCTTACTCCTCCTGTCTGACTGAGAATTTGCATGCTTTAACTGACAAACCCCAGCCCCTCACTCCCAGACTTCAGTAACTTCCAGTTCACTCTGTTTCTGTGAGGTCGACGTTTTTAGAGACAAGGACTTTTTAAGAAGAGTGCAGATGCAACACTGACAAAATTAGTTATTTCACAAATGACTGACTCCAACCATGTTTCTGTGTATTTTTAATTAAATACAAGTTTAAATTAATTTTTATCTGAGCAATTCTTATTCATCACCAAAATGAGATTTCTGATGTTCAGAGAAAGCAAAACAAGGATCTCTGAAAGAGTAATTTATAGCCCTTCCTCTGCTGTGCTCCTGGGCAGTCAGCCGTGTGTTAGTAAGCAGCAGCTGATGGATTGTGAGACAAGTCTGCCCTGTTACGTTGCAGACAGGTAATACCAGACTGTGATAGGACTCTGCACAGACAGACCTGGACTCAGTTACCCCAGTGCTGCCTTTGTCTATTTCATAGCATTTTGGTGAGAATCAAATGATGCATTAGGTTATTTGCAACTTGTTATTCAGATGTCGAGGATTATCATCTACAAATTCCAGGATTATCTAATTTATACACAAGTGAGCAGACTCCTTCCCCATGAGCCACACCTCATATTGCATTTTAAATGGTGACAGGTTCAGCCACAGTGATCCAGAACAACATTGAGATAGAAAACAAAGAGGAGATGTAATTAGAAGACAAAATTACAGTGTTTGAGCAGAGGAAGGGGCAATAAGAAGTCCTCAGGCTAATGCATTTATGGTGTCAAGAATCTGAACCCGCGGAAAGTGTTTTTGATGATATTTCATGGAGACAAAGGAAGAGCATGTGCAGGGGGGACTACAACTTGGCTGGCTGATAAAATGGACCCTGCTGCTCTCCCTTCCCTTTGAACACCGTTAGTGAATCCTGCTGAAAGGTCACTAACTCAGCTCACTCGATACTTATCCCGGACACACTACACAAACCTTTAACAAACAAAGTGCTTGGAAAGAAAAGGAACCAGATGGAAGGCCATAAGGCAAGGGGCAAAGCAAGCAGAGAGCGAGGAACTAAAGTCAACTTTAGGGAAATGACAGGGTGGTGGGAATGGTTTTGGGCTGGCTGTTTGCTCAGTCATAGTCTTCAGAATCTGGGTTTTCCCTCATGGCATGGAGTGACCAAGTGCCCATCCTCAGACCCGATTCTCTTAGGCCAAATAGACACGCAGAATCCATAAGGAAAGCTCAGGAGAAGCATCTATCCAGTTTAAACTGTGAAGGGTGTAATTTAAGTGTGTTTCTTCTCTTTCTTTAACTTTGGGGAGGATGGAGAAAAGTGGGATGGATGGAACAATAAATATGCTCGCAAAGTAAATGCCCTCATTACAGCACATACCACATTTTGACAAGTTTTGCAGGCCCCAAGTTACGAGATAATGTAAGGGTCTCATTTTTCATTCTATTGATTTTAATTAGACTCACAAGTTTGATAATTTATTGCTATTATCAGTATTATTTTTTAAAACCAATATTCTTAACAGTTATGTTCACTCAAATGTACTCAACTCAACTTCACAAATTTTCAGAGAAGACACAGGCATATATTTTTCGTGACAGTTTCTAACACCAAGTCAACAGTGTGGCCATAATAAGATATAGTAGAGCAATAACACATAAAAGGTTCTTTATAAAAAGGCACTTAGAGAAATTCATAAAACATTTAAGAATGAGCCAGAAGTTTTCAGATGATAGAGAAAATGCAACATTGCTCAAACGATGAATTTCAACATAAATTGGTAGTTATAAATGAATAGAACACAAAATTTATTCATTTGTCCTACTCGCATAGGAGCTATGACTTATTTGCTATTATTTTTCCTCCAGAGCTCTAAATTTTAAAATTGTCTTTAGTGGCAACCCAGAACCTACAGAAATTGTGAACACATTTATTTTATTTTTGGTCCTGGTGATTTAACCCAGGGGAAGCTGGGCAAGCACTCTACCCCTGAGCTACATCCTGGCCCCTAAATTGTGGTCACGTGGAAAAGAGCTCTTCCTAGTCAGGTCGGGACCTGGCCTTTGGGACAGCTATCTGGGTTCCTAAAGATGACATCCAGAGTAGGCACCAGAGGATGATGTGATCAGGTACTGGAAGTTGTAACTGAGACATTTTAAATACCCCTCTAAAGTGTCCATGCATTCGAGCCTAAGAAGTTTAATATTTTCATATTTTACTTCCAATTTAGGGCTTTGTTGGCTTCTTGTTTGAAGAACAAGTCAAGTGGGGCAGTCATTGGTTGGTCTTACTTTGCTCTGTTTTCAAAATCTTCTGGCTTTTTTCCCCTTTAGATTCACTTTCTTCATGTGTTTTCTGGGAGCTCCTTCTTCATGCTTGTGCACTGTGGTTCTTTGCATACATGGACTTAATACATGACTGACTACTTAACACAATCATGCTTTCCCAGCTGGGGTCATTGAGCATGGTAATCCTATCGGGAAGCATTCCAGGGCTGTCATATGCCATGTCACCGACACTGGTGACTGATGCTTCATCCAGATGGTGTATAATTCCAGTTTTGAAAAGACATCAGTGTGGGGCACAAATAATACCATTAAGAGGTAAATCTGCAGCATAAACTTTCTTTAGATGATGTGGAGAATAATTCAGCTTTACTGTGTTTTACTTTCACATATTTTGATAGTAGGGCTGACACAGAGTGGAACGAGTTTCATAGACATCTCCTAGGTAAGAAATAATCTGGTTCTTGGCAAAGATGACAGGTCACTGAGAGGAGGGCGAGTCAACCTGCATATTCCTGGAACTTCTGGGTGAAAACAGACTCCAGGAGAATTCAATTTACTGTTCTATCACATTTCCTGTTTTGTTGCTAACTCATTGATTTCCAGGAGAAGGGAAAGAGAGACCTACTGCTGCCTTTCACTCTGAGCAGATGTCTCCTTATACCTTTCCTCAAATAAGAGAGGAAAACACACGAAAACATTTATGACTCGATTCCTCTGGGACCCCAGAAGATGGCGGAGTCTATGCCCCTCTGAGGACCAGAGAAGGAACCTGAGTTCTGGAAGAAACAGAACTCTTAAAAGGTGCCACGTTGCAGAATCAGGCACATCTCAAAGATCTTGGTGGGTATCTCAAAGGCTGGTGGGGACAATCAGAACTTCTGCAGAACTGTTTGATTAAATGACCCTGCATGAAATTCTCCCATCAGTTAGCCTGGAGGATAAGATATCCATTGTTTAGCTGATGTTTCCTGCTGCCACCATGGTAACACTGAGGTGGCTTTTGGACAGCTTTCCCAGTAACAGCACAACTCTGTCATCACCTGGCTCAGGATAAGTGTGATTTACATTCCCTGCCGGATTAGAGTTAACCTGGAGAGGATCTAAAAAAAATACTGATTGTCAACCTCCCACCCCAGACTTACTAAATCAGAGTATCTACAGGTGAGGCTGGGATATTTGATAATTTTTTTATTTAATCTTTTGTTTTGTTTTGTTTTTATGGTGCTGGGGATCGAACTCAGGCCCTTGTTCTTGCCAGGCAAGCACTCTAATCACTGAGCTAAATCCCCAGCCTGATATTTGATAATTTTAGAAAGTGCTTCAGCTGAGAAGTTTTAGGTTACTCTACTAATCTCTTCTGTGAAACAGAAATGTCTCTGGCTGAGGGAACGTATGACATCCCTGTGAATCATCAAAACCACACACACCACTACTGGAAGCATCCCGCACATTTGTCTAGGGCTGGGCAGATGGCCTGACCCTGACAGGAAGCGGGCAGGAAAGGAGCAGAGCAGAGGAAAATGCCCAGTGACTGTGGATGTCAGGGGGCCAGGACAACCAAGGTGAAAGTCGGGGCTGAAGGGAAGGGAGACTGGACAAAAGAGGGAGAGAGGCACAGAGAGACAAAATTCATTTATTTCATGGCTTTGCTGGGGCAGAGCTGGAACAAGAGATGGAGGGAGGGAGACAGAGAAAGGGCAGTTAAATAAGCTCCTATATGTTCTAGATTGGGTCCAGGTGATGTCATTCATCACAGAGTGAAAAGGACCTTGGCAAATTGTTAGCCTCAAAATGTGTTTGATTGTGGGTACGCCACCCGGGGAAAACCACCTGGGATGTTTTTCACTCTCAAGGGATTGAACAATCTTCATTAGTCTACTGTAGTCCAGTAGCAAGGAAGAATTTCTTTTTTTAAACTTAAAATTCTCTTTTGGAATATGGTCCTCAATTTTACAGTTCTGTGTAGCTAAATCAACTCTACTCTGAGTAACTCAATGCAGGTCAGCAATTTATGTCACAAAATTGAATGGTGTTCCATTGTAACGCCAGGGTAGAGCAGAGGTCTCTGTGGATCCTGGAAATGGCAGAATAATCATGAAGAGCAATCATAAGCAGCGTGAAGCAAAAAGCTAAAGTCAGAGGAGCGCCTGCTTTGCTGATGAGAAATTTTAATAGTGTGGTTGTTGGTGGATAAATTGTCTTTCCATTTATATCGGCTCTGTTAGTTGTTGGTTTGAATTGCTTTTATGTGTTTAATTTCTCAGATAGACAGGTTAGGCCACTGAAAATAGTGGTTTCAAGAGACATTAGGACAATGATCACCTCTGGAATCAGATTGCTTAAAGCAGAGAGGGTCTTACATTAGGAGAGATAAGGCTACTTTCCCTGGCCTCACCAATCTCCTCTTTTTTCCATCAGATCCATCATGGCCCAGATCTGGGGCATATTCTTTTTAGTGGCTTCTTACTGGTGGCAGCACAAATGCTTGGCATGCGCCCCCAGAGAATAGCGGCTGCCGTTGGGTCCTCTGCTCCTGCCCTTTGTCCCAGTACATCCCTGTCAATCAGGCTTTGCACCATCTGCCCTTGACAGCGGCCCTGGACTGACGGCTGCCCTGGGTTGCAGCAGGGAGAGAGCTGGACCACTCTCTTAGAGGAGTTCTCCTGAAAGCTTGCAGTTGACCTACTTTAATATTTCAGAAGCACTTTTCTATGCTTTGGTTTAGAAGCTTAGAATTCCATGACTGTCAAGCGTGTGGCGCTAACGGGCTTACCTGGGAGGCTGTGGAAGCAGCAAGTCCCTCCTCAGCACTGGCAGCCATCGCTTCTGCTGTGTCACCACAACAGGAGCCTCTGTCTTGCTGGGGCAGCCTTTCCATCACTGGATAGCTGGAAAGTTCTTCCCAAGAGAGCAAGTCTGGTGTTCTGCCTAAGAGGAACCCAAGTGTTCCCACATTTTTGGCTTGCCAGAGGCCCTTATGCCATGTAAGCATGGAGCAGGACCCAGAACCCCACTTGATGGGACTAAAGGAGCCTAGTCCCTTGCTGAGGACCCTAAGAGCATGCCCATTAGGGTTCACGTCACCCATCCTACCCTGCAAACCTGCTAATGACAACTCCCACCATTTTCCAGGCACCATCTTGGCGCACTTTCTTCGCAGGAAAGCTCTATTGGTCCCTCAACACCTCACGTCAGAACTCTGACTTCACTCTTCCTTCAGCCCCCAGAGCCTCGTTCTCATCAAGGCAGACGTGTTTAGATACATTACTGAAGATCTGAGACTAGTACAAGGGAATTAGCATGTGGGAGAGGATGACTTAAACTAAGATGTCATGGCTCATTCCTCCCAGTCCGTCAGGTTCCTGCTGGCTGTCTTTCTCCTCGGCCTGTTTGTGTGTTTGTTTGTTTGTTTCTGAGACAGGGTCTCATTGTGTAGTTCTGGCCGGCCTTGCACTCACTGTGTAGGCCAGGCCTCCTCAGTGTGTGTTCACAGAGCCCACATCTCCTGTGTGGAGCTCACTTTGTCAGCAGCTTTTCTCCCCAAGTCCCCCAGACACCCCTCTTTGTCCTCCCACTTCTATTGTAAAAAAAATCTCTCAGTCCTGTGAAGATAGCTTTCGATACCAACAAGATGGCATTTTACCATTGCGGTTTGATGCTCAGCTGATCTGTAACTCCCGGGGTTAGGCAAACTCCCACATGAGCCTGCTGGCTGGTGGGACCACAGGGATGCGCCGTCATGCCCAGCAATATGCTGTCATGCTCAGCTGCTCTATTTTTTTATGCCATGTATTTCCTGTCCTTTGGTTCCATTTGTTTTCTGTTCCTATTTTTCTAGTGAATTTCTTGTAAGAAGCATACAGTCAAATTTTGTTTTCTTCTTAATTCAATGTTACAATATTTTCCTCTTTATTACAGCCTTTTATCTTTTCACATTTGATGTAATTACTGATATATTTGGGTTTATAGTTACCACCTTCTGTTTTCTATTTATCCCTGCTGTTTGTTTCTTTTTCTGTCTTCTAATTATTGCTTTGGAATTGTCCACTTATTATTTCATTTACTCTATTAATTTCTGGATAGATGTTTCTTACTATTCTTTCTATGGTTACTGTAGAGATTATGAAGTGCATTCTTAATTTATTAAAAACTGACTTAGTTGTACTGAGTAATCACATTAGTGTTACATTAGTCCACTTCCCAGTCATTGGAAATATGTGAAAGAACTTTAAATTTTAACATTTGTGACATATGGCTTTTTTGTATTATTGTCACAGGTTTAATTTCACATATTTTAAGCTTTATGGCATTCTTATACCATTTTATACATCATTGGATTTTTTCATATTTTTCATACATTTTTTTCCTTTTAGTACCTCCTGGTATTTTTGTATTTTTGGCTAAGTTCATGTTTCTTCTCTTTGAAAAATAATCTTTTCAGCTGAGAAAAGTTCGCTGGCAAAAAAATCTTTATCTGAAACTTTGGTGTTTTATTCTATGTTGGCCACTACTTTCTCTTATTATTTTAAATATATAACTACAGATTTTTTTAAGCTTCAGTTAATTCTACAAAGAAGTCAGTTGTCAATTTTATTGTTACTTTTCAGACAATAATATACCCTTTACATTCTTGGGCTATTTTTAAGATTTCTCTCATTGTCTTTAATTTTCACCTACTATATGTTGTATTAATCAGCTTTCCATCACTATAATGGAATACCCAAGGCAATTAATTCATAAAAAGGTAAGGTTTATTGCATCTCATGGCTCTGGTGGTTGTCCCAGTCCAAGATCAAGTGGCTGCATTGCCTTCTGGCCAGCACATCATGGTGGGAATGTGTGGAGCTGACTGTTCTGCTATGAGCCAGGAAGGAAAGAAAGAGAAGGAGACCAGTATCCCACAGCATCCTTCCATGGCTGTTCCCAAGACATAATGGTCCCCTCCCTTTAGGGCCCATTTTTCTAAAGACTGCCTCCCGATAGAGCCATTCTGGGCATCAAGCCTTTAAACACGTGGACTTCTGGGGATGATTATCTAAACCATGGCATTGGTCCATGTGTAATTTTCTATCCCCTGTCTTATGATGGTTTGCTAGTAGTCTTTGGTGCTCCTGGGCTTGCAGAAGCATCACTTGGATCTCTGCTTTATCTTCATGTGACTTTCTCCTTCTGTGCATGTCTGTCTCCAAATCTCACCTTTTTATAAAGATGCCAGTCATGTTGGATTAGAGCTGCAACCCAGTTCATGTATTGAAAGACACTAATACACCTACCTTCCCATTTTTCTAATTCTGAGAGTAACCATTTCTTCCCCTCATGTAATGTTCAGAAATATGGCCATTTAGGCAGGGATGTTTTTCTTCTCTGTGCATCATTTAGTCACTTGGTTTTATTTTTCTGATGCAGCAGCTTGTTATTGTTGACACCATTCCAAGAACTTTCCAGGTGCTATTCTGCCACCTGTCACCTGAGCACACAGTTCTCACACTCCCCAGCAATGAATGAAGTAGGAGAGAATTTGTAAATCTGGAGCTTAACAAATTACACCAAGTTAGAAAGGAAGGAATTTTGCACATAGTTCACAGGATAAATTACATTTCCAAAAAATTTGCTGGGATGTCTCTCATCACCAATACTATGTTTGCACATACAGAGACAAGTAATTAAAATAATCAAAATCCTGCCATGTTATTTATTGAGTTAGATTTAGGCAAGTTTTGTAGTGGTTCATGGTTGTCTGTGGAGTAAGCTGAAAAGCAAATGTGCTGCCAGTTACCTCTGCAAGCCCCAGCAGCAAGTGAGCCGACAGAGAGTTTCAGGTGTAGGCAGGTGCGGAGGTAGAAGTGTACCTGGGACATGTTAAGACCTTAGCCCTAAAATTAGGAAGACCCCCCTCTGCAGATGATACACAGTAAAAGGCACTGAAGAGCATTCAAGGTGTTCACATGGTTTGATTGTGTCTCCCAAATTTCATGTTGGAAACTTAGCCCTCAAATGTGTGTGTTAATAATACTCGGAGGTGGGACTTTTGGGAAGTGTTTGAGTCAAGAATGGATTGACCTAGTCACGGAGTCCTGGGTTGCTGAGGAAGTAGCTTGTCATACAAGCAAATCTCTACTGTGTATGCTCCATCTCACCATGTGACTCCCTCCGCCACAGTGTGATGTACAAAGGAGGTCTTTATTAGAAGTTTGACAGATGGCAGCACCATGCTACTGGATGTCCCAGCCTCCAGAACCATGAGCTAAATGAGACTATTTTTAAAAACTATCCAGGCTCAGGTGTTTTGTTATAGCAACATAAAACAGACTAAGAACCATTTATCAATATCTGGATTTTAGGAGCTTATCTGCCCGCATCATCTTTAAGGTTTGTCTTGTTTCTAAATTCTGTGTAGACCAGGGGCAGCACCAACAAGTGTGGCCTCCTGACATTGAGGATCAGTGAGCCTGGAAAGCAGATACAACATTTCTGGAGCTGATACTGGGCTCAGAACCAAACCTCTGCCTGCTTTATCTTCCCTGTTTTTCTATGTTATTTATTGAGAAGAAGTGATGAG
Source organism: Hystrix cristata (assembly GCA_004026905.1). Taxonomy (NCBI): domain Eukaryota; kingdom Metazoa; phylum Chordata; class Mammalia; order Rodentia; family Hystricidae; genus Hystrix; species Hystrix cristata. The sequence goes on along the minus strand of PVJO010021685.1, from coordinate 11,455 downwards.
ATGGACAATAGTCTTGCACCACTTTCATAACCTAATGTTGCTTAAATATAGTGAAAAATACAATACACAAAAATCATGTATAATGATAAGTAAAATATTTTATAATAGGTAAAATAAAAATATTAAGTAACAACAAACTAGTTCTTCTTCACTAGTCTCTCACATATGAAGGCAGACTTTCCATGGATTCCTGCACCCTGTCCAAACTTCTAAGGCATGGACATGCTGATTGTCCCCAAGAGACTGCCTGGTGGAAGAACCAGCATACCTTCCCCAGCCAGACTAGCTTTTGAGCCTGTGTTTCCTGCTCTGTGTACCTAGGCCTCAGAGCAGTGGGGGCAGAGAGAAAAGAGACAGTGGTTGCCAGCCAGTTTGTTTTGTTTTGTTTTTGCAATACCCAGGATTGAACACAGGGCATGGAGCCACATCCCCAGCCCTTCTGTATTTTTCCATTTTGGCAAAAGTCCTCACTAAGCTGCCCAGGCTGAGCTGTAACTTTCAATTCTCCTGCTTCAGCCTCCCAGACTGCTGCTATTGCAGGCATGCACCACAGTGCCCAGCTGCCAGCCTTATATTTTAGCAGGGATTTCCTCCCTCCATATTGCACTTTTGGAAAGATCCCTAAGTGCCGAATTTCCTTGAAATTCGAGGGCAGGACAGAGTCATCAAGCAAGGTTTTGGGGTATTCATTTTGACAGAGGAATATATATTTTTCCTCCTTTGATCAGCTCTTTGAAATTTCAAGCTCCTGATTATGTTAACACAGACATTCATTATTTCCGTGTTCAGTAAGAGGTCCTTTCAAGTCTTGACAACGTCTACCATCTGCTAATGTACATGTTTTCCCTGTGGTGATCAATCAGGGTTGGAATCAACAGTTGTTTGCTTTGTTTAGTATTTAAAAAGAACTTCATAATGCCAGTTTCCTCCAGCATCACTCAATCGTAGTAGGCATCTGTTTCTAAGAGACCCTTAGGAAATGCAGGAGCTGGAGTGTGAGATGTGCTTGTGTAGGCTACACAGCTTAGACTTTCAAAAATCTGTGAACAACCACCAAGAAAGCACGTTAAAACTGTCGTGCCATTCACATGTGATGGGGAGCATGCCTGTTGTGAGAGCCGGGAGAGGATGGGGCTCTCAGTGCTCCTGCAGGTGATGGGGCTGCCCGCCTGGGGCAGGAGGGGGTGCAGTCTTCACACTTTCTCATAATGCTGGGTCTGGTTGGTGCGTTGGTCTGGTGGCTGACAGGTCTCCATCAGTAGTATCCAGGGTAAGCTTTGCCTCCTGTGTTAGCTTTTCATTTCGAGGATAAAATATCTGACATACACAACTTAGGAAGAGGAAGGTTTATTTTGGCTTACAGAGCCAGAGGTTTCAGTCCATGGTTGACCAGCACTCTTGCTTTTAGGACTTCAGTGAGGCAGAAAGGTCACGGCAGAAGGGTGGCGGGAGAAGCTGCTCCCCTTGTGGCAGCTGGGAAGCAGAGGAGGCTGAAAAGGGTCAGAGAGGAAGGGGCCAGGCATGAGTTACATGCTTCAAAGGCACATTCCCAGTGACCTGCACCCCCCAACTAGGTCCCATTTAGTGGTGAACTCATCAATGGACATTGATGAGTTAGTGCCTTGTGATCCAACCACTTCTGAACACATGAGCCTTTTGGGGACATTTTTGGCACAAACCACAACACATCCCATCTTCCTTGGGGCTGGTACCCTCTCTACTGTTTCCTCTGCTGTGATGCTTAGTGTGTAACACATTCTCCCTTGAAGTCTCAGTGCCCTAGAACACTGAGGCTTGTTTCTTGCTCATGTCAAGCTCATGGGAACCAAGTGACTCCCCGGAAAGCCCTCTCCTGTGTAGCCTCCATGCTGAAGCTCTGCTGCCAGCACATGGGGCCTCCCTGCCTGCTACCCTGAAGCAAAATTTCTGCCCCTAGCACGTTGACCAGACCTAGACCTCTGTGGTCTGAGAAATGGGAGTGAACGCACAAACTTGTGGTGGGTCATGACAGTCTCTGCTATAGGCCCCACTCATATTTTGTCCAGATCCAAGGTAATCATATTTTATAGATCAATAGAAATTGTTGAATTGATCTGCTTTATGGTTCCCTCAACAATTTGAGCTTCTCTTCATCTTCTCCTCTCACTTTCCTCACTTTTCTTCCATTCTTTCACCTCCTCTTCCAGGCTTTGCTGGATGCAGCTACTGGTTCCCGCCTCGAGGTGGTCTCCAATTGGTGAGTCACGTGGGTCCACTGAGTCTACACCGTGTACCCAACCTCAATGGGTGAGTTCACCACTGAAAAACGTGTTACTTAAAACAGTGCTACTCATATTTGAATGAGTAGCAACTTTCCTTGGCGGGACTGTTGGGACACAGAATCTTGACTCAGTAAGTTTGAAGACAGAAAATTTATTTTTTAAACAGATTCCCATTTGAAGACCACATTTTGGGAATCATGAACTTCAAATTGAACCTGCATTTGGGAAACAGGTTGTCTGCATTTCACTGGACCTCTAACTGTTTAGAAATTGACACTTTCTCATACTAACATAGCTGGGACTCTGTGGTGGCAGAGGAAATGAAATTGTATTTTGGCAGGAAATGTGGGAGCAGAGTGATTCGTTGTTTGGTCTGTAAAGCTGAGGGGTAAACTTCTGTAGTAAATCTGAAGAGGTGCCTGGGGTGCCAGAAGTAGCTTCTCTCTTGTTCTTGGACGGCCTGTAACAGCAGTGTTTTTCCCACCCTGGGGCTTCCTTTGTCCCTGGGAACCCTTCCCTGGTGCAGATGAGAAAGTTTCCCTCAGCACACTTGATGGCGCTTCTGTGTGATATGAAGGTGCAGGTTTGCGGATTTGATTTTAGTTCGAGGGCCAGGTTTACTAGCAACATTGTGCCCAAATCTAGTTAAATGGAAAAAAGGTGAGAGAATGGAAACGACTGACCAATATCTTTATTCACTAATGCCTCGTGTAAGGCCTCTCATGATCACTGTCTTCCTATTTCAGTGGACTAGATAAGGAGACATGATCTCCAAAGGCGGTTATAAGGAGCTAAGTGACTGCTTCATGCATGTCTGCTGTAAGCCGCCCTTCCTCCAGCTGTGCCCGGCATCTGTCCAGGCAACCGTAACTTCTCAGAACCCCTTTCTCTTTCGGGAAACATCTAAAGACCACTGAGGCCTCCCTTCCTGCGGCTCTTTAAGACTGTTTTTGGATTGTAAAGTACAAAAAGTGACAGAGTTGTTTTATTCTAGAATAATTTTTTTGAGAGGTAAATGAGATTGGGTCTGAAAATGGCCTTGCTGCTGACCTCCTTTAGACTGGAGGCTTGATGATCTTTGGGGCAGTTAAGAGGCAAATCTGTGCTTCGGCCTTCGAACGAAACCTTCGTCTGGAAACTCGCTGTCGGCACGCAGGGGAGCACAGCTCGTGTCTGTGTCCTGCCTCTGTGCTGAGTGCCAGGTTAGTCTCCACTGACTGTTCTGCCAAAAGTTACTTAAGATTTTACCTACATTTAAAAATCCATTTTGAGTACGGTCAAATATTTTTGTTCTTTTTTATTCAAAGGCTGTTGAAGTAACTATTAGATCAGGTTTTTTTAAACTCCTAATCTGACAGGTTTTTTTGCTTTTCATTTTGTTTTTTTTGTTTTGTTTTGTTTTTTGGTATGGTGACTATTCAAAAAATTCTGAAAGGACTTTCAATATTTTCCCCAAACCTGTTTTTTAAAGACAACTGTAATCCATAACCATAATCTATTAATTTTAATTTTTTTGCTTAATATATTTGTAAACATTTTCAGTATTTCAAGATGGTCATTTCTAAATCAAGGAAAGCATTGCACAGTATAGTTGTGCCATTGTTTATGAAACTGAACATTTGCTTTCTGCCTTTCACCCCACTCCATCTCTCTTTTTTTCCTGATACTGAAAATTTTTCACTCAAAACTTACATATTTGATTTCCTCATGTTAAATCATCTTGCACTATGTTTTCTACGGTGACATGAGGGGCCTGAACATTATTGGTCCTCTTTCTACACGCCACCACCGTGCTTTACAAAATGCAATGGCCATTCATGAGCAAGTGGCCAAAATGTTGTCTTCCTGTTGTGTAGTATGTTTATGATGGGGCGGGTCTTATGTTCCCTCTTTTATCTCTATACATCTTTTCTTCTAACTCAGATGTGGGAAAGCCCTCTGTTTGATAGTGTCTGTGATATGATGGCCTCTCATATCCCTGATGAAGCTACCAGGCAAGAGCAGGAGGCAGTTAGCTGGGGACAGGAGGGGCACAGGCCCTCATCCAGTGTGACTGAGGGAGACAAACTCTCACTTATGTGTGTGATGTGATGTTCTCAGGTGCCCGTGGGACCACCAGGAAAATCTCGTTGTTCACTAATGCCTCATGTAGTCATTTTTTACTGTGGGAAATGTGAGCATTGAGCAGAACTCTAAGTTAGAACCAGATGATGCCAGGGATGGCAGCCGGAGTATGTGCCCAGTCTCAGGAGCCGGCTTTGGTCCAAGACCAGTACTGTGGGGCTGGAGCTGCAGGCCTAATAGAGGACTCTGCATTTTGGGTTTATTGTCATTCTCATGTCACATGTGTCTTTGTGTCTTTCCTATTTGTCTACATTAAAAAAAAAAACAAACATTTACTGAATCTGTGCTGTGCATTAGATACAGAAGGGATGATAAAGATGAAAGTGGCTTAAAAATGCTTTCACATGCATGCACCAGTATCTTGGCTACGATGTGCGCCCTGCTCTCAAATAAATTATAGTGACATTATAAAAATACCTGTTTCACTTAATTCCTGAGTTTGAGCAAACAGCATCAAGAGGTAGAAGTGCTAACATCACAGGAATGCAGGATTACAAATGATGACAGTTCTTCAAAGTGCCAAAATGGATGAGACTTCATGCCTCACATTAATGAAGGGATTCCAAAGGGGTGGGTGTGTGTTTTTTAGTAAATCAAGAAAAGTATTCTATTCACAAAAATGAAGAATTGAGATGACTGACAACTTTACTTGCCTGTTTGTGCTTTTCCTGATGTACTTCCTCGCTGAGAGAAGAGCAGTGAGGATAAGCCACAGAAGTGCTGTGGACCTGGGGTCAAATGGGTCTGCTTTGGGGCTGCCAGGAACCCTTCTGCTTGCATTTGCTGCCGTGGGTGGTCTGCAGCAAAACAAGCGTGTCATTTGAGCTCTGGAAGCGGGCTTAATTCAAGGTGAGCTAAACAAAACATTAAGCATCTGTCTCTTCTGAATACATGTTGTTTTTGACAAACTCTTCCTCTTGATTTTGTTGTTCAGATGTGCTCAGGTTGCCTGGAGCTATACGAGGCGCCTTGATAATGACTCTTAAATTAAACCTCTCAGGAAAAATAATGAGGGCAGTGTCATAAGGACATTTGTTTTGTGGTACTTAGGAAACAAAAATGTATTTTGTTAATACGGAGGAGACAGAATGTGCATGACAATGTATTACAATGATTTTCCCTGGTAATTTTGGCGGTGCCACATTTCAGTTTCCAGATGTGTGCAGGATTCTGGTTTCTGGGTCCTGGACAGAAAGGATAGGAGTGCTTGGTGCCTTGTAATCAGAGAGAGGTCTGCATGGCAATCAGCTCTGGCAATCTACAGAAGACTCCTCAAATTCAGAGAATTTATTTTGTTGAATATAAAAAAAGAGGAACAAAATCAGTTTTTCCATGTAGGGTGTAACTCTTGTGTTTATAACACAAAGGAAATACCATTTAGCACACCATATTGACCTTTATCATTCTTCTAGCTCCAGAATACTAGCAAGGACAATCATTCATTTACAGCCAGTAATCAAAGTAATTGGCCCATAAGCTTGGCTTTGCTAAATTGTCCCTCGTGTCACATGTACATGGATTTACACTTCTGGGGAGAAATGGTGCCAGATTCCTTGTTTATGCCTGTGTAGTAGTCTACCCTCACCTACTGAGAGCCAGCCATGGACACAGGGCTAACTGTGGTGCCTGCAAAGCCCGCCTTCAGAGAATTCATAAAGGGCCCCTCTTCCTACCTGTACTGGAGACAGGTGGTGCCTTGTGGGTGGGTCTGGTCCTCTCTGGCCAGAGAAGCCTCAGATGGCCTCTTGGTTCATCACGGTCCTTTCATTACTCAATGTTACTGGTTCTTTGAACCCACTGGGAAGCACCATGGTAGAGAATGGGTCCTTGGACGAGATGATGGCTAATCTGAGGCTTCGAGTTCAAGAAAGAAATCTAGGCAGAGGCTACATGGAAAGGATCAGGCAGGCGATGCGTGATACCTCAAGACAGCAGGGTGCCTGAATACATGTTGGGGTGTTGACTTCGGTGGAGAGAAGGGGACAGAAGAGATGAGGATGGGAGAAGTGTGGAGGTGGAGGGGACGGAGAGCTTTGTAAAGCACATTAGTTTCCACCCAGAGTCTGAGTGGAGCTGTTAAACAATGGTAAACAGGTGGCTCTTCTGCTGGGGCTGGTGACAGCGAGGACGGAGGACAGGAGGTGGTCAGCCTGGAACCTGAGCAGGCAGATTGGATGGTTTTGCGGGATCCAGGGGAGAGCTGACAGAGGTCTTATCCAAGGCAATAAGGAGAGCTCGTTAATGACAATCTTTTGCGAGTTGTGCTGCACTGAGAATGCTGATTTAAAGATATACCTGAGCAGGTTACCTCTACAAATTGAAATCAGACCTGTAACTATCTGCCAGAGCAAGTGAAGAGATTGTTGATTCTTTAATTTTAGGCCACAAAGAAATGATTACATGAAGTTATGAGGATCTGGATGAACTTTAAAGACTGTTTTGGTACAGTTTTTTAGCAGAGTAGATTTTGCTTACAAAAGGAGAGTGCTTCTCAAGTCGCTTGCACAGGAAGCGATGGCTGGGTTTGACTTCGGGATCAGCAAGGCCATCCCAGCTGGAAGAGGCTCGTGGAGCCTGGTGCCACGTTCCCCTCTGAAGGCCTGTGAAAGCAGTGTGCAGTTGGTGCTTCAGCTCAGAGTGCTTAGGAGGGATTATACTTAAGCGGGGGATGTGAAATGTAGGGACCTCATACTCTTAGGTATTTTCCAGCCATGTTATTCTATTTTTATGAGCTTTTTATTCAGCCCAGCACAGCATCTGTCTTAGTCTTTTTTCAGTTGCTATAAAGAAATGGGGTTTATTTGCTCACAGTTCTGGAGGTTCATGTGCCATAGTTTGGCTCAGATGGGGATCTTGCCATAGATGCTATAACAACGGGGTGAGGTGCATGGTGGTGCATATGCCAGACAGACTCAGAAGAAGTGCTGCGTTCCCATATAACAACCCATTCTTGTGGGAACTCACCCAGTCCTGTGAGACCTACATTAATCCCTTGGGTGGATGGTGCCCCGTGGCCTACGTCCCATGTACTAGGCTCCAACTCTGAAATATTCTACCACCTCCCAACACTGGGAGCCACCTTGAAGACCAAGCTTCCAGCACATGAATCTTTGGGGACACACTCAAACCATAGCCAAAGCATAGCAATGTCCAAAAGAATAAAGTTTTGGGGAATGAGCTTTTGAAATTATAATGAGCTAGAAGCTCTGAGTATAAAATTGTAATTAGGAGAGCCAGGAGCAAAGCATTCACTGACATGCTACTTCCAGGTGAAGTCACTGTGCTACCAAGTTGTTACTCTTTCTGTAGCTTGAAGACTGTTTTAATTATTAACTAATTAGAAGGTGGAAATGGAGACTTGTCATTTTCATTATTCTCACGGTACACATTGTTCATAAGTTTGGGCTTTATGCATAACAATAAAGGGTACTTCAATGAAGGCTTTAAAACGAGGGCACGTTTTAGAGGTAGATTAAATCAAGGTTTTATTTCTTGTCTCAGCAAAGATATGTGTCATTTCTGAGTGAGGATCATGATCGTGGGCAGGCTTCACAATCATCTCTGCATCAATAGGTATGAACTGTGCATAGAAACAAACTGGTGCTGAGTTCTCTTGGGGGTGACGATTATTAATTTTAGTCTGGAGATAAAGGTTTTGTAAGACAGCATCTCTTGCTATGGGCTTTGAATTACAGAATGGGGTAAGAGATGGGATCTGGGAGGGGGAATTTGTGATAGAGGGCCAATAAGGAGAAGCCCATGGAATGTGAAATTGTTCAATATTTATTCCGTCTACAAATTTCTGTGGTGCTCTGTTGGATACCCAGCGTCATGTAAAGCTTTGGGCATAGAAGCTGACTAGATGGTCAAGTTCCTACTTTCCTGGAGGCCTTATTTACATAGCAATGTTCTAAGAATATTAAAGCATCAAGAAGTCGATACGGGATCTGTGGATTGTGTCATGAGGCGCCGTGGTGAAAGGCCATTACATGATAGGCTGGAAACTCAGCTCTGCTCTCTGCTCTGCTGGCAGCAAGCACTCACAGGTAACCCCTTCGCTAACTGGCTTGATGGCTCTAGCTTTTGGCTTCCTTCAAGTTTTTAGGATCTGAGCCTCCAGTGTAACTGGGAGGTTGTTTCTGAAAGTGAGCCCCTTGAAGTGCCTCTCTCGTGTCTGCACAGGTTGGCAACAGTGGTGTTCTGCAGCCTAAAGATTGAGGCCAATCCCCTGACTCCCATGAGAAACCGAGGGATGCTTTGAATGAAAATTAGGTAGGATGCAGAAGCCAGTTACGTTTCTTTGACACTAGAGCTCATGGACTGAGATCATCTATCTCAATGACTTAGTCTGGTGTGACTGATCTTGGAGATTTGGGTGGACCATGAAGAGACCTTCACACTGGCATCTGGAAGAAAAAATGGGATGTGGAGTGCTGGTCCGCTGGGTGAACTCTAGCATAGATTCACAATAGCTCTAGGTCCTCCTTGGGAAGACAGAGGTCTAGAGGAGTCTCAGGGGCTACAGAGAAAAGATCAAAACTGCTTCAGCAAAATGCACACCTCTGAGAGGGAAAGGAAGGGGCTCAGTGTCCTTTAGGTTGAATGATGATCATGTGTTCTCCCAAACCATAAACTCTCCTACTGGCTAACTACATGAGAGACACACGGAGGTACCCATCAATGGGAATCTAAGAAGATTTAAGGCCATATTCAAACGTCTCTTCAACCCTTTTGCTTTTATAAGAATGGTGAGACGCATTTGTTTCAAAGTGACACAAATGTGGAAAATTCGCAACTGATGGCCCCTGTGCCCCCTCTACTTGCCTTTCAATCTGATTCACAAACAGTGATGGGAAAAGGAAGAGAATGAAAGAGGAATCAAGGCTAGATGAGTACTAAAGTGAAACCTGGAAAAATAGAAGGGAAGAGAAGAATGATTTTTCTGGGATTGAGGGTCACTGGTGAAGAGGAGCTGTGGCTGTAAAAGGAACTGAATTGTAGTTGTCTCACCTTAAAAAGTGTCAACATTTATTTCCTTCATGGGTTCTTTTCCTGCTGTGCTTTCTCTGTAAAATTCAATTGCATGCAGCTTGCCTACCTTTCTTCCTTTTTCTTCCTTTTCCTCCTCCCCCTTTCCCCCCTCCACCCCTTTCTGCCTCCCCTCCATTTCTCCTTCTCTTTTTTCTTCCTCCCCCCACCCCTGCACCGTTTGTCTCTAGTACAGGAAGAAGACAGGATCACTAGAGAGTTAAAGATTTTTTGGTTGTTTAGTTATCAGGCCAGTTCAGGTATTTCTCTAATTCCAGTATCAGCAATCCTGACTATACTTTGCTTTTCTCACCAGAATCTACTTTTTAATTAAGTTGCAGTTAGTCTCAATCCCCAGGACCACACACACACACACACACAAAAATTTACAGTTAGTCGTCTACTCTCTCCCTGTTGATTTTCATTCTTTTAATCGTGTAAGACCCTCCCGTAAGCAACTTCAGGGTATGGTCTTTTTTGCATTTGAGGCAGCAGTAATAATTAGACCCAGATTTGCTGAGCCTGTGAAAATCCCACAACCAAAGTGATCTTAATGGTGTCTTAATGTCCAAACTCTTCTGTTCTTATGTGTGAGATCACCAGTTGAATAAAGGAAACTGCTTTGACATCCTAGTGCTTACTGAAGTTTGAAAAATGCCCCTTAAGGGTGAAAGGCTTGTGATGCTTCTCTTTACTAAATGAGAAACAGTCAAACCTTTGAACCTGCTGTATTGCCTCAGTGCTGTGAGATTTTTGGTATCTTCCTACATCAGATACCTTGAAATATTCCCAGGTACACACTTACGTAAAAAGAAGTAGGAATTTTATGTCTGGCAAAAGCTTATAAATCCTGAAACAGTAAGCAAACAGAAATGGCCAATGGTCTATAGTAGGAGAGGCATTCTGTCTTTAGAGAGTTTTGCATCCTCTAAACAGAGATATAGTAGTATTTTGGGTTTATTTTAGAAGACTTTACATGAAATTTATTTACTACTTTATAGAATCTTATAAAACACCCACTTCCTGGAATGGAGGTTGATTTTATTGGTGTCACCTCGGCTTATGATTTCTGATCGATGGTCTGAACAAAGTAGAGAAAAGGCCGAAATAAATTAACCAAAGCATGAAATTACCAGTGTCTCACGTAACTACCTTGCTTCAATTTTCTCGTGCTTCAGGGACCCAAGAACCATCTCCTGGTCTTTCCCTGGAAGCCTTTACCAGACACTGCCTCTCGGCTCCAAATCCTGTAAACCTCACTTCCAAGTCAATAATGATAAAATTCTTTGTCAGTTGGTTCCTCTCATATGTGTGCAGGTCTTTTCCACGTTTGAGATATTTTCCAAGCAGAAATCTACCACATTATTCTTGTGTGAACAGTTTATTATCTCATAACTTTCCTCCCTGATAATTACACAGCACATTTTCATTCCATCACATTCATTGCTGACGTATTTTGTGCCGGGCATTGTGCCAGGGCTTCAAGACCTCCAGAGGCCCAGAAGCACCCTCGAGTTGCTGTTCCCTGCTAGGAAGTCAGCAGAGCAAAGCAGAAAGTGATTACAACACGCGTGTTGAGGACATAATGGAGGCAAAGAGTGAGAGCAAGAAGAGCGGTCCGAATCAGGTCCCGGTGCCAGAGAACTCTGCCTAGAAGCAATGGCATTTAGTGGAAGACTGGAGGGAGGAGTAGGAGTCAAATTGTGGCAGTGCGCATCATCCCAGGTAGACAGAAGGGAGGATCCTGAAGACTTTGTGCGGTGGCCACTGGTTTGGGGTGGGGGAAGGGCGGGGGTGGCAGAAAGCCGAAGGCGTTAGCACGGAGACACTTCCAAAGGGTGAAAGCTCTTGAAATTTAAACTATATCCCACAAGATCTTAGAAATGGAGGGAGCAAGGCGGCAGCATGGCTGGGCTGCTGTTGCAGAAGTCCTGCACCGTGTGGACGAGGGGCTCCCGGGGAACCTTCCTGCGGAGAGGGGGAGACGGCTGCAGATGCTGCGGCGGCGCTGCAGAGGAGCTCAGACAGACCCTGGAGACAGC
>PVJO010021684.1:0-29510 GCA_004026905.1 Hystrix cristata | reverse complement strand
TGGTCACCCCTTCTACTATTTAATGTAAATGGCTTGGACCCTATCATTGTTTTACAAGAAAAGCATTTCTATTGGTTACAACAGTGTCAACAGAACTGATCATACATAACTTACAAGAGTTAAACTTTGCATTCACACTTTCACCCCTTATCAACAACTTTTACAGCCTATACCATTTTGTTATTAGCAGCTATTCTGCAATGTGGAAGGAGAAGGGAAGGGAAGAGACAGGAGGGTGGGTGGAAGAAGGGTGAAAGTCAGTAGGTGGAAAAATAGGAAAAAAATTAGGTTGGGGGTCAGATTCTGTTAGAGGTCTTTCATAGTTGGAGTGCAGGGTTAATGTTGAGGGTTTTAAGAGGATGTTTGTGGGTTGGTGCAGGATTTCAGTGAAGCGAGGTATAATCAGGGATTAAAGAGAGTTGCGAGGGTGTCAGACCCTGTTGATTTATTTTTACACCTATAATGTGTGGAAAAGAGAAGAGGAGACGAGAGGCAAAATAAGGAAGAGCCAAAAAAAAAAAAAAAGACAGAAAGTTAATAAGAGGGAAGATGGGAATATCTGAGGGAGAGCAAAATATAGGGTACAAAAAGAAACTTGAAAGGAGTCATTTCAAAAGCAGGAGAACAAATAGAAAATAAGAAACTAATGTTGCTACAGATGTTATAATTGAAGAAAAGGAGTAGAAAGATGAGAACAGAAAGAGAAAATAAACAACTAAATCAAAGCGAAAAAAAAAAGTGACAAAAAATCCAGCAGGGACCTGGAGTCAGCACTCCAACGAGAGAATGTATTGTAGATGAATTGCTTTGTCACTGCTGTGCCATAAAACCGGAGTATCCACAAAATTCCCTTCTTGTCTTAGTCGCAGTCTGATCACAGGTAACCGCTCATAGATTCCAAAAGGCGGCCTTTGCAGGTAGACACACAGAGGTGACTCAGAGTGTGGGGCAGGTGTGTGCAACAGCAGGGCTGTCGCTGGGCACAGCAGGCTACGGTGCCATTTGCCTATTTATCTTTTCTCCAAAGAGAGTTAAGGAGGGGGCTCCATTTCTTTTGTGAGCCTGGTGAGGCCACTGCAGGAAAAGAGCTTTCCCCAGTGTTTAAAGAGGGGAAATGGGGGAGCTGGTATACGCAGAGCCTGTCTCCGGAGTCTGGCCTCTGCACCTCTACTTTGGCTCCTCAGTCTATTTAGGACACTTTCATAATGCCTGCTCCCCAGAGGATAAGAGAGTGACAGGACATTGTGGACCAGCCATGGCAGTGCTGCTTCCCCTTTTCAACTCCCCGGATGTTTGGTTTGATCTACATATATCATCTTGCCTATTAATTTTGCATTTCAGTGTGTAATCCCCTCCCCGCTTCAGAATACCTTCATTTTCATTAAATCTTCTCTGAGTATCTCCTACGTGCCCCATATACCATATATTTATTCCAGCTACCATAGCACAGCTCTAACTATTCCATAGAAAATAAAAGTTATGAGTTGCAACTACAAACTTAATGATAGTATATTTGACTAAGTGAATTTAAGTTTTTAAATAACTGAGCAGGTACAGAAATCAGCCTCAGTGATGATTTGGATCATAAAACATAATCAGAATTATATATAAATATTGAAGTAAGAAAACGCTATGGAGATCCCCCTGGTAGAGACCATTTTTTTCTCAGCGATGCCTTTATTTTTCGTTGTTAAATGTTTTGATGGAGTGTATGAGACCCTTAGATACTTGATGGGGTAAATATATCGTGCTTCCTGAATGGCTTTCCTATATATCTCCTCTATTATGTCCCACTAATGTCTTGATAGAGCCTCAGTGACCTCTTCAGTAGCAGGGTGGCATTAAATACTGCTTGTTGTATCCAGTGATCTTTCAATTTCTATTGCCGAGTAATCTTCTCCTTCACACCTTTCTACTTAGCAGTAGTAATTTACTGAGGCAAGAATTTCAGAGTCCTGGGTATTCTTTGGTGCTGGGGGAAGGACGGAGAAACAGAGGGGGAAAATATAGGGAATAGGAAAAGAAAATTTTTCACAAGTTTCTGTGATATAGAAATTGCAGCCACCGAGCAAAACAAACAAAAAAGTATGGATTTGTGTATTTACTTACCAATCGCAATAATGAATAGTTACATAAAGACAGAGAATAGGTTAAAAAAGTATCTAGGAGATTAATTGAATAGGATTGGTAATGGATAGGCTATGACGGATGATGAAAGATGGTGATTTCAGGGGTTATTGCTAAGGGTCTGGCTTAAATAACTGAATGGTGCCACCATTCAGCAAGAAAAAATGGAGAAAAAATTAGGGTTTGGGAGGCCATGAGTATGTTGAGTTTTATGTATATTCAAAATAAATAGATGGAGATAGTAAATAGGCAAATGTATATGCTGAATTAAGATTATAGCACTCAGATACATTCATGTCCAGTCTTTATAGAAGTGATAATTGAAGGTCCAGGTTCCTGTAAAATCATTTTTTGAGTTTTGAAATGAGAGTACATAGTGCCTAGGGTTGCATTTTGACTAATTTCAACACTTAATTTCTGGTGAAAAGGCACACTTACAAAGGAGGTGAAGAGTGAGCAGACACAGAGATAGGAGTAAAACCAAGGGAGTTTTGAAGCAAGGAAAATCAAGAATCAGAAAGAGAAGCGAATCATTCAGGTCACGTACCTGGAAGGTAAAGTCTGCCACTGCATACATGGATTTCAACATTACTTAGACACCGCTTTTCCTTGGAGTGGTACATGCTGGATTCTATTGAGAGTTGGCTAAGGAATGAAGACGTGGTAAAGTGAAGATGCCAAATACAGAGAAATAGTTTTAAGAAATATTTTTAAAATCTAGCTTTGACTAAGAGAAGCAAAAGGGTGATAATCACAGAGGATCTGGGTAGAGAAATAGTTTTACCTTATATTTCTATTTTTAATTTTCTCTTTCTGTCTTTATTATTTCCCAAAATAATGGAAGATATTAGAGCATTTAAATGCTAATGGAGAGATTCAGATGAGAGACAGATTTTGAAGACTATAAGGTTCCTGAGAGAGAAGGAGATGTAATCCAAACCAAGAGGAAGGAAATTGTGTTCTGTCAAGCAACCAAAGGAGATAAGGATGCGATCAGATAGATATATTATGTTCATTAGCAGAAGGGTTCCTCTCTAATGTCTTTTCTTTCTGTGAATTGGAAGAGATTATCTCCTGCAGTACAATCAATGGTGAAGATATGCTGAACAGTTAAGGATAGTGCAAAAGAATAGAAAAATACACATCATAAAGAGTGGATGAATAAAAAAAAGAATGGACGAATGATGGAGGTAGATTAATATATCACACTTACAGGTCAATACTGAAGGATCTATGAAGTCAGTAATTATGAATTTATAAGAAATTATCTGAAATATTATGATTAGTCATGTGTTGCTTATCAGTGGGTATATGTTTTAAGCAATTTATCATTGGCGAAATAGTCCTTCTGTAAACATTATAGCTACATTTACACAAACTTAGGCAGTGTAGGTCAGTTGCTCAACATGGCTGCTTGATGCAGTCCAGCGATGTCATAAATATGAGAACCGTGAAGGTGCTACTAATATAACATGGCATGATATTTTCCTACACTACAAGATTTGCCTTCACTTTCTTCCACTATTTATATTTTCCTTTTAAAGCAAGACCTCTAGTTCCCAACATTCTTGTTACAGTTGTTCATTTGTTCTACTCAACAATATGCATAAAAAATACATGACATTATTTAGAATTACTATTTTAAAAGTGAATACCACAAACAGAAGACCTACAAAGAGATATTCAAGATTTCTTTTTAGTGTACATGTGTGTATGTGTGCATGCAATTAAAATTGATCTCCCTAAGGATGTACAGAACACTCTATTCAAAAATATATTTGAAATAATCCTTGCAGTTATTTTGTTAATAATTTAATATAAAGTTGGTTTATTTGTTGCTTCATGCAATCAATTTTAGCATTTTAATTCCTTGATAATTTTGATCTACTTTGGATATTAAAACACAGAGTTCAAAGTAAAACATAAATAAATATGATAATTACACAAAGTACAGTAAATTCGTAAACCAGTAAGATATTTGCTTATTCTTATCATCAAGTATCATGTGTCATACAGGTGTGTGTGCTATACTTCTATACAACAGGCAGCACAATAGGTGTGTTTGTACCAGTATATCATCACAAATACTTGAGTGTTGTACTATGATCTCATTTTAACTGTGATGTCATGATAGCTACCATGTCAGTAAGCAGTAGGAATTTTTCATTTCTGTTATAATCTTTTGGGACCACCACCTTATTTGCAGTCTGTCATTGACTGAAACACCATTAGGTTGCATATGACTAGAGTTTTATCAGGTAGCCTTTGAAGCTGGAAGTCAAGAAAATGGAAACCAGTGGTTTGGTTCATCTAGTATTGAGCACAAAGAAAAGTGCTAGAGCAAGGGAGTTTGGGCTACAAATATATTATTGAAATAATGGACATTGGAGTCTAAAAGCATATGGAAGAAAGCAAAAGCAATATCAAAAGAAAATATTTCTCTCATTTTTTCTTACTATAATTTTTACTGTGGAGAACACATTCCTGGGGAAAAAAAACTTTTCAGTATTTTTGACAACAAGCTTCTTTTTAGGTCTAGGCAAAGGAAGGATGGGTGAGAGACTGGAAGGAGAGAATAAAGAACACAGAATGCCCATCTTCTCTGAGCAGCATCTACAGCTGAGGCTTTGTCTCCCTCGTGGGTCCAGTTCCTGTAAGATAGCTTCTTTTTCTATGCTCCTAAAACCTTCCAGCAGCCTCTACATCCACTCCAGTCTGGCTGGGGGATTTCCACTTATTGAACTCTGTTACTTCATATTCCAGTAGGACACTGCAGCTTTGCCAATATTTGAAACAAGATTCTTTAACTCCATTAAATTCTACCTGCTAAACTTCCAGAAGCAGACTTTCTGACCTGTTCGAACTCTCCCTGGGATTTGAGGAAACAGACCCTGAAGATGGTACTCTGGATTTAAATTGTTCATTTCTTTGAGCTTGAGTGTAGTAATGACCTTATTGTCAATGTAAACATGATAAGTATTTCTTCCAAGCAGTGGCAATATGATTATTTAGATTACCACCCATGTGTATTTAGAATAAATTGCCAGTTTAAGATACTACTTTTGGAGGTCAGGTGGCTGCTGCATTTGTCTATTATAACTAGCAGCACTATGAGATGCATTAGTTGCTTCTGATAACCCCAGACAGCTTACCAAATAACAAGAATGATAGGTCAAGTGGTTAAACACTCAGATTAGTGCATGAGAGGAGACCTAGCCTCTATGAGGGCCTTAAACATTTCTCATGACTTATAGCCATAGAGCAAACACGGACGAGGATCCAGCTGCAAATGTAAATGTGTGGGTTGCAGAATTAAAATACAAGTTCAATGTACATCTATACTGAGTCTCATAAATTACCATCAAGGGCATTGACCAGGAAGAATTTGGTACTAAGGATTTAGGACATGAATAGGTAGGCAAACTCAGATTAATATGAAAACGTTAAACCCAAATCTTCCTCAAGTTTTCTTGCTAGTGGAAACAAAACTACTCTATTCCCGATTTTAGGAAATAAAACATCCCTCCAAAGACATGTTCTGCCACATAATGATGTTTGCAACAATTCCAGACTTCGTACATTACAGTGCCCGCCACAGCATTGTTATAGTTTATGTCTACATATGTCCCCAAAGCTTTGCACGTCCACAGGGTGCTTTAAGGAGGTGACTGGACACGGGCGTGACATACTAGATTAGTCCACTGATTGGTTCAGCATAGTTCTGGGTGTGGATGATGGATTTATTGATGACAGAAGATCCACCCCGTGTGGGGTGGCACCCCCACCATAGGCTTGTCATCTGGATGAAATAAAAAGGAAAAGAAGGAAGTTTCTCTGCTTCCTGCCTACCGTGTCACTCTGCCTTGGAGCCAACCAACTAAAAACTGAAACCTTTACAAACTATGAGCTAAAATAAATCTTTCCTCCTCTAATTTGTGAGTGTAGAGTACTTTGTCCCAGCAACAGAAAAGTAACTAAAGGCAGGCATCATAACACAATACATTACTCTAGTTTGTGGTCGTACTGGTGTAAACAGTCTTACTTCACTGCCAGTTGTATAAAATGTAGCACATATAATTATGCACCATATATAACACTTGATAATGATAATATGTGATTATATTACTGGTTTGTGTCTTTACTGTACTATACTTTTATTGTTATTTTGGTGTACCGTACACCAAACGTTTAGAAAATGTTTACTCTTATCAAATTCGATGAGGGACAAATGCTGTAATGTCTGACAGAATGCAGAGGAAGAAGGTCAGGGATTTAAGAAAATGTGAATGTTGGAGTAGATTAATTATACACAACTCATTCTATTTTCCCATAATTATCTTCCTTGGGAGGCCTCAGAGGACATTCTTCTTTTAGATATTCCATAGTAAGAGGGCTACATCTTTGAAAACCTCTGTTGTGCCTGTCTTCTGTGCACTAAAGGTGATAATGAAGGATGTCACCATTGAAATGTTCCACCTACACTAAATAGGAACGATGGGACTGCAGAGTAGCGCAGCTTAGGTGACAGCATTTAACATAAGGTACAAAATGAGTGCAGCTAGAAAAGTCAGCAGGGACAGAATGGCAGAGTGTTTTGACCCAAAGTAATTTCTACCAGTGGTCAATCAGATCTCCACTGGGAATTAAGTGTCTGAGCATACTTGAACTATATAAATGAAAATAAAATCTAGGTGCAAGGAGCTGAACCCTACATCGATTCGTCACAACAGGATATCACGCTCACCCCCTGACCTAAACCAAAGCTCGAGTGGCAAGAACGCCTGCAGAAAATTTCCTGAAACACTGTCAAATCTGTATTATGTGAATCGTTTCCCAGGTAGTCTCCAAAGTGGCTTCCAACAATTTTCTGTGGGGAATGTTTATGAAGAAAAAGGAAAAATCCAACTTTTTCAGAGATTATTAAGCTAATTTTATATACCTGAGGATCCAAAACATCATTATGAGTTTTCAGGTCTCATTGGAGTTTATGGGAGTCACATGATAATTGAAATTTTGGCACAAGTTAACCATGCTATCTATAGCTTCTATGCTTTAGTTAGCTACGATATATTTACTTCCCCATACCTAAAGGGATTGTTAAAATGCACATATTTGAAAATGACAGATTTCTCACTTGGGGCAAGAGCTATTAAGGTGGAAATAGCCACCACCTCCCAAACATTAGCATGGCTATTAAAAAATAACAAGTGTCGATGAGGATGTGGAAAAAGTGGAACTCTTATACATTGCTGGTAGGAATGTGAAATAGTGCAACCACTAGAGGAAACATTCTGACACTTCCTCAAAAAAACGAAACATGGTGTTATCGTATGATCCACCGATTCCTTTTCAGGGTGTATATCCAAAAATTTGAAATCAGATACTTAAAAAGATATTTGTAGATCCATATTTGTTTCAATATTATTCACAATATCCAAAAGGTGAAAATATTCCAAATTTTCATTAGCAGGGGCTGGGGATTTAGCTCAGTGGTTAGAGTGCTTGCCTCGCAAGTGCAAGGCCCTGAGTTCCATCCCCAGCACCAAAAAAAAAAAAGAACTAAACAGATAAGCACATACATACAATGTGGTATAGTCACACAATAGATTATCATTCAAACTTTCAGAGGAAGGAAATTCTGTTACATGTTATGATAAGGATGAAACTTGAAGACATTATGCTAGAGGAAATAAACTACTCACAATAAGACTAATATCCTATGATTCAACTTGTATGAAATGTAGAATTTTTATAGACAGAAAGTAGAATGGTGGTGGTCAGAGTTTGGGAAGAGAGGTTTAGAGGTACTGTTTAATGAGTGTGCAGTTTCAGTTTAAGAAAATGAAAAAAATCTGAAGATGGAATGTTATGCAACAATTTGAATGTACTTAATACCACTGTATCTAAAAGTTGTTAAAAGGTACAGTTTATGTAATGTATATTTCACCACATTAAAAGAATAATAAGAGCCAAATGGAAGCTGCTATAACTGCTATCCAATTAAAAAATCATATATTATAAATATATGTTTTTCTATTAATATATATCACATATAGCAAAGTTCAAAGGTTAAGTGTACTTCTAGCTCTCTATTGCTCTCTTTAGATATGCCTATGTCAATGCCATATATTATGTGGAAGTTGAAGAGATTAAAATCAGATGGTAATCTCAGTCACTTGGCTTTTAAAAAGTGGAAGCACATGAGTCATGGATAATGACTGGTAATTACCAAAAAATAATGAGTTGTTAAATTCTAATCAAAATTATTCAGTTTTAGCAAGGTGTGGTGCTGCAGGCCTGTAATCCCAGCATTCAGGAGGCTGAGGCAGGAGGATCGCCACGAGTTCGAGGCCAGTCTGGGCTACATAGTGAGTTCAAGTAGCCTGAACTACATAGCAAGACCCTATCTCAAAAATAAAAAAAAAAAAATTCAGTTTTGTGGACTTTTTTTTTTTCATGGAGCAAGTCAAAACATGGAACCACTATTAATCGTTAGTTATTGATCAGGAAAATTCTCTTTTGTATCCATGCCAATTAAAAAAATGATGAAAGGCAGTTCATATTTACCTGACAGAAGCAGCGGTACATTTAAACTTTGTCTGCTTTACTCAAGACTGTGCCAACTCTTGTCATCTCTACAACATTATAGTCTATAGAAAAGTAATCCTCTAGGTGTCCCTAAACAGTATGGTACTCCATTACATTCATGAGATCATAGTGATTGGATGTTACGAAAAAACAAGTAGGAATATATATATGTATATGTACATATATATGTCATATATCTAAAAATATGATATAGACTATATAGATATACAGATATATGGCAAAGAGTGGGAAATATAGTTCAAAAAATTTAGGCTATTGAGCCTATCATAGCCTCAGTATGGTAATGCATGCGAAAGACACCAAATGCCATAAAACATTGAAAATCAATGTTTATATTTTTGATGGAAACATCACACAGCACACAGTTAGGCTTCCAAAATAGGATTTTTATACATTTCTCTTTTAAAAGTCCTGTTTCTGCTAATTGCTACTCTTTACTTTCATGTCCTTGTTCTTTCTTTATAATTCCTCATCTACCCTCCTCCATCCTCTCTCATAGACACTAGCATAGATCATTCTTTGTTTCCGTTTCTGTCTCTCCTATCCAAACCTCATCCATGATAAAGGCAGTGTGCTATTTAAGAAAATAAACTCCTATTGTCATTAGAAAATCGATAAGAAAAAGGGTATGGGTTAATAGTGAATATTGATAATTAAATACACCGTATGCATCTCAAAATACATTACATCTTGAATAGATTTGTACATGCATTAATAGCAAAAATTAAAAAAGTGTCAAATTCTTTATGGCTATAAAATCACATACCCACACAATCAAACATCCATTCAATCTACTTTTCAATTTCTAATAAGAAACATGTTTTATCATAAGGTTTAAAAAACAGCGTTTGAGTATCCATAAAAGAATAATTGATGAACTGCATCAAAATTTAAAATTTCTACTTTTTCAAAGATAAAATTAAAAATGAAATGATGAGCAACAGACTGGAAAAATATTCATGAAACACATATATTTAGCAAAGCACCGGTATCCAAAATATTTTTTTAAATATTGGAACTCAATAATGCAGAAGCATTTGGAAGAAAGTGAATTAATATCTGAAATTTACATTGGAATGTATCTAAAACGTCAGGTGGACTGATGGAATGTATTTGAAGCAATGGCTTGTTGTCATATCCTTTTGAAAAATGGTAACTTCTACAGTTTCCCAAATATATAATGTTTACACTACCGAGTAGCTGCAGATAGAGCAGATGCTGTCTAGACCTCTATTTTGTGAAATCTATCTGATATTATTTGCACTTCTTCTTACCCTTGAAATAGCCATAGAGAAACATTGTGCCAATGGTGCATGTTTAAATTACATCTTACAAAGAAATTATCTACCCACCTCTTTTGGAAGAGTTCCAATGCAAATTTCAGACATCATGGAGATAGTATTCTAACAAAGTATGTACCTCATCTCTGTAGAGTAGCTGAAATTTTAATAGAGAAAAATGTACAAAAGCATATTTGCTTCCAAAGAAAGTAACATTTTCCCCCTATTTTGCAACTCAGACGAAGAATGGGACTTTAAAAGGAAAGAAAAATGTTATTTTTATGAAAGTTTCCCTCTTCAGAAATGAAAAAAAATAGCAAGATTTGATCTGTGAGTAATACGTTTGTTACATTTATGTTTAAACTTAGTATTTCCAAGTTCTATTGAATGCTTTATTTCCTCCAAATTCTCATAAAAGAAAACAAGAAAAGATGGAGAAGGAACCAAGCAGTGTAAAGTAGCACCAGGGAAGAATATAAATGTGAGAGATGGATTAAATGAACCAGACGGGAAAAGGATGGATTCCTAGAAGAAGACTGTATATGGCTAGAATCAGATCAGTGGCCCCTATACAAGAATAAAAGACAATTGCTTTGATTCCTCATTCGTACTTGAGGCTGTTTGACAGAAAAGTAATCTACCATGACCTTTAAAACCTTTCTATTATATGTTAGGGATGTGGTTGTTAACCCACTGCGAGAACGATATTTCCAACAGAGCTGCAAATCACTGGTTTGGAAAGCACCATGGAAAAGTAAATACATTTCCTGTTGTGAGATCATTGTGGTTATGTACAGCATCAGTGCCTGCTGTCTGCACCTAGCTATTTGATGCTGAGGACGCTGACCTTCCTTGCTATTGAGTCCACATATGGGTGAGAGCTGCTTAAAATAAACCTGAAGGAAAGTTTTCTTGGAAAAAGAAATTTATAAAGGACCAGTATGTACTCTGAGACTTGCGAGTTCAATGAGAAAAAAGAAATGTTGCCAGTTTTTTCTTACAATAATGATGAAGCATATCTTACCAATAAAAGTATGCAAATCCACATTTTGCTCTAGTAAAACAATTGCTGCCATATAAATCCCTTGTGCGGGGTATTTATACTATAGGAAAAATTAGTTGGAAGAAATAGCTTCCCCTTACTTTAAATCTGCGTGATCCGATCGAGTGCACGCCACTGGAATGAATTAAAGTATTCACAAAGTTTTTTTTAAACAAATTATGATGTTCAAGCACTGTTATAAGCTTCCATTTGTAAGCGAGCATTTTTAAAGTCACAGCTAAGGTCTATTGTCACTCGTAAAGCTATGATCTACAGCACTGGTGACTTCTGAATTGTTCAGTGCACAAACAGTGATGTATGGTAGCCTTTTACCACATTAAAAGTAGAAAAATTAACAATATAGACAAGGTCTCTGTTCTTGTGAATTTTAATAGGTACTGCCTAGTTTGGATTAAGGAAGAATGAATGAGTCAAAGAAACGTACGTTTTAAGTATAGATAAGATCCATAAATCTAATAAAAGAGATTATGTATTATAAAGCAGCATGGGTCTGGAAAAGAGAACAGTTATAGTGCAAAATATATGATTAAGAAAGTCCTCTGTCTGGAATGTATCTTTGAGTTGGAACTCAGTAAATAATAGTCAGCCATATGGATATCTACATGAAGAACAATCCAGGCAGGGGAAACAGCAACTATATAGGCCCTGAGATAGTAATAAGTCTGGAATATTCATGTTCCTAGAGTTAACAGAAAATCAATATGGCTAGAATGGAGTAAATAGGTTGCACAAACAATGAGTGGCTAATATTGGTAAGACGCTAGATCATATGGACCTTGTAACCCATGGTGAGAAATTTGAACTGTACCCAATTACAATGTGATGGAATAATGGAGTTTGGGGATGGGAGACTTCAGCATGGAAGATGCATTGTCTAATTTATGTGTTGTTTTTTATATTGCCTGTGGGAGAATTTACTAGAGACAAATAAACCAAGATTCAAGGAAAATGGGGCTATTTTCATAGTCCAGGTAAATAATTGCAGTGGCTTAGATTAGGATGATACAAGTAGAAATAAACTAACCACCAACTGAGAAATTGATTTCCAGAAATAAAGCCCTAAACATTCAGATAATTAATCTAAAATGTTACATATATATCTGTATATAAAATCTTAAAATGCATCATATCCCTAAGCACTCACAAACATCAAGGGATTAATTATCCAAAGGAAGGATTTACTTTGTACTTTTCATCTTTTAGTTTTTTTGGGGGGTGTGCCTCATTTTTCAGGGAAAAACCAAAACTTACGCTGAAATACTGTCCCACAGGGAGTAGAAGTATAACTTTCTTTTTTATTTTATTTTTTAACCAAGAACATGTATTGGTACATTGTCCATATATTGATCACATTTAACATGTTTGTTTTGTACCTGTACATGGTGTCTCTTGGTTCTCCCCCCTCTTCCCCTCCCCTCCCTTCTGTTCCCTCCATCCCTATTTACAGCAGGTTTATTTACAATTCTCCATGATTTCCCTTTCCCCTTTCTTTCCGTTTTTTCCCTTCCTGCTTTTCCCCCTTCCCTCTTTCTAGTACTCCTCTCCTTTGTATATTATCTTCCTTTTATATATTATCCGTTACACTACTTTGTCCTTATTTACAGTTATGGTTTCTCATATCAGAGAAACGATTCGATGTGTGCTCATGAGTGTCTGATTTATTACGCTTAGTAGTATATGCTCAAGGAACATCCATATGTTCCTTGACAAGTATAACTTTCAAAAGTTATGTCTATTTAAAAAGAATTAATATAATGAGGGTTATAAACTGGGCCAGAATCAAAAGATCTGAGTTTGAATCCCACATTGTTTACTTAGAATAATAATGCGGGCCCATGTTTGATGAATTTCAGATTCTTTATTTACAGTATCTTACAGTGAATTGAGTTATCACCAAAACCCCTTCCTGCGTCAGATTTCTGTAACACAACACCATACTGACACTTTCAGTAAACAACAGTGAATCATCAGTGTTTGAGTAAATACATTTGAGCAAAAAATGGCTTATTTCTTTACATATTTATTTAAGTCAAATTAAATAATATCCTAAGCCCTCATCCCATTATGCTAAGAATAAATTTTACATCAGCTTGCCATCATTTTGGAATTTCTCTCCTTTCTGAGGTCACATGAAGAATCTGGACATTTGAAATAACCCTGAAAATGTGCTCTTCATTCAGTTGTTAAGGATAGATACCTCTGCTGAACTGTTAGGATCACTGTAAATCTGTTGACTCTACTGCTTCACTAATAAAATTAAGGCACAAGAAAGTTGGTAACTGTGTCCATTTTTCCTTCATATCCTACAAACTCATTGTTTTTTAAATCTCATTATATATCTCCAGAAATATGACACATCTTCATACTGTCAAATGATGTGGCAGCTGTCTGCTATATGAAGATACCTCACCACTTTCCAGACTCAAAGTTATCTGAACCCCTTACACTGGATGGTCACAATGTGTCTCTTCTCCCCTCTCTCCAGATAGCCAACCGCTCTTCTTTCAAAGCATTCTTTCTTTAAAAACACAAGGAAATCATTCCATTCCAGGAAGCATGAGTTTAACATCCTAATACAAATTTCCCCTGAAGTAATTAAGAGCAAATGTTGACCACCATCCTGAAGCAGTGGTAGTAGAGTCATAGAGGAAAACAAACACAACCTAACACTTCAGTAAGTTATACTGTCACAGCCACAAATAATTAGCACTTTGTCTTAGCTACTTTTCTCTCATTGCTGAGACAAAATATCCAACACCCAAAGTTAAGGGAGTAAAGGTTTATTTAGCTCATGGTTTGTAGAGGTTTCAGTCCATAGTCAGCTGGCTCCAAGGCAGGGTGGCAAGGCAGACAGGCAGAAGGCAGGAAGGTAAGCAAGGGGACTACAAGCCTCTTTCTGTCTCTTATATCTTATCTAGGCTATCTGCTCTTAAGGAGGGCAGCACTCCCACCTTTAAACCCAGCACCCTTAATACTAGTTTCATATCCTCGATCCCAGCAGAACTACGCCAAACTGATCAGTGGATTGATTTAGTAATCACACACTCTAGATCCAGCCCCACCTATGACTGCTTGAGGCTTTGGGAGGACATCTAGACACAAACCATAACACACTTCAAGAAAATATATTCATATGCCAACAAAACCCTTGTTTGGGAGTCCTTCAGTCTAATAGTCTTGGTAACTTCAGGGGAACAATCATCTGACCTCTATTCCAATCAAGCACACGTTAGAAATGATCAGCATACTGTATCAGCTATTAGATCTAACTTGCAATATTATGTCAGGAAATAAAATGTTTATTTAAAATGGTAAAAATTTTAAAAATTCATTTGAACCCTGACTGTTGGTCCAAAGATCCAATTCCTGAATATCATTACAAAAAAGACCACTATCCTACAGTTATATGACCCTTCTATTTTCATATTGTCATGCTTAACCTGTATGTATACTTTTTGATGTTTTGTTGTTGCTTTTGTTAATGTTTTGTTTTGCTGAGAATGTGTTTTGCTATTTAGATCAGGCTGGACTTGAACTCATTAAATTGTCCAGCCAGACCTTGAACTATCTGTTATGGCTAGTATCTAGACATCCTCCCCACAGTCTCATGTGCTCACAGATGGGGATTTCACAGGTGGCTGGATCTAGGGTGCCTAATACTGAGATTAAGGGTGTGTGGTACTTGATTAGTCCACTGATAGTTTAATGGGAAGTGGGTGTGGGTGTGAATAATGGGAAGGCCTATCCTGGGTGTGGGTGGCACCATCCAATAGGCTTGTAGCCTGAACAGAATAAAAGGGAAAGGGAGGCTCAATGCTGCTGCTTCTGCACTGTCTCCTGCCTACCCTGTCATGGACTGTTTCTCCTCTGCAATGACCCTCTGCCAGGCCACTCTGCCTTGGAGCCAGCCAACTGTGCAATGAAACCTCTACAAACTGTGAATCAAAATAAACCTTCCTCCTTTAACTTTTGGGTGTTGCGTATTTTGTCTCAGCAATGAGAAAAGTAACCAAGACGCTAGCCATCCTCCTACTTCAGCATCCAGAGTCCTGGGATTCCAAGTGTGGATCACTCCATATGTACTCTGAAATGAACTTTCAACTCACAAGTATTTTTAAATCTACACATCCATTTTGTAATTGAATTTTTAAATTCATGTTGTTATTCTTATCAAACCATGTTCATAGGCACAGAAACATTTAAAACAACTTAGCTGCTACATAGCTGCCTGTTAATTTTTATTACAACTTGATTGGGGTAAGAGATTCCTACAAAGGAGGCTGGATTCTGAGGGAAATAACCTAATCAATCAGTTTAATCCATTGGAGAGTTCACAGAGTCACATCTGGTGGGTCTGGGGTCACCACTGCACCTCAGACTTTCCCAGACTTGTCTCTGCCTCTGACGTAGAAAGAGGAAGAGGAGTCAGAAGACTGTGCAAAGTGAAAGTAAGTTTATTTGCAGAAGGAAGTGGTACAAAGCCACTCCAAATAGTAGGAGCCCCAGAGCTGTGTAACCACCAAATATGGGGCAGTGGTCCTGTTGTATAGTGTAGGGGCCTGGGGACCCCTCCCTCCAAGGGCAGCTGCACCTGATTGAGTGGTTGGTTTGTTGCTAGGGGTTTGGGTTTTGTGGGCTAATAGGGAAACTTGGGTAAGAATGGCAACCTGAACAGAGAGGAACTAGGGTAGATAGTGTTGCTTAGAAAGAGGCAGAAGTAAAACCACAGACTGTCTGCTTTAAAGGTAAAAACCACAAAACTGCATACTATTCACAGTCTCAGACTATTACAGAAACTGTTTTGCTCCTCTTCTTAAGGGCCCATGTCCTTATTCTGACCTTACCCGCAGGTCTCATCTTTCTCTACAGTAGCTAAATGGGCTATCAGAATGTGAGGCCGAATTAGAGGGAGCAGGTAATGGAAGTGTGACCTTTGGGACTATATCTTGCTCCCGGTCTCTTCTTCTCAGGCTTTTCCCTGCTTTCTGCTTCTGGGATGCTAGGAGGTGAGCAGCTTTCCTCCACCACACCTCCTACCATGATGTTCCTCATTGGATCCAGTGGGCCATGGACTGAAACCTCTGAAACTGTGAACTAAAGTAAGGCATTTCCTCCTTTAAGTCTGCATGCCAGGCATTTTGTCACAACAAATGTAAGGGTGACCAATACAATAATGTTATTCTAACTTATTTCTCAATTTCTTTTAAGATGGACAGCTAGATGTTTGCTTTTTATCAGAAATAATGCTACATTATGTGCACAATTAAAAAAAACTGTTTTGGGAAAGGAAAGTGCTACCCTGACCTGATCATTACACCTTCAACACATGTATCAAATTATCACATCGTACCCCATAAATATGTACAATTAACACAATAAAAATTAATAAAAATATTCCAATGTTCATAGCTCCTAGAGCACGGGTGTAAGAATTTCCTTGTAGATAGAAAGGCTGACCTTTTCTTTATAAGTTTCTTGGCCATATTATTTTTCCTTTGCCCATTTGTCTACTTTTCCGAAAAAGTTTTTAAAATAACAATGTTCTCTTAACTTTTGACCCTTTTCCTTAGATTATAGTTTTGGGTTTTTAATGTTGTTTTAGGAAACCTGATGTCATAAAGCTGTTTTCATATATTTTTCTAAAATGTTATCATTTTGTTTTTCATTTCATGTTTCATTCAGTCTGGAATTTATTATCTATTTGCTTTACTCCATTATGTAGAAAAACCACATTTTCTTTAGCCATTCGTTGGTTGTTGGGCATTTAGGTTGTTTCCAAGACTTAGCTATTACAAATTGTGTTGCTATGAACATGGTGGTGCATACGTTATCTATTTGCTTTAAAGGTAGGGTTGCTTTAAAGGTAGGGTTCTGACGCACTGTAAACCATCTGGTATTTCTTTATTCTCAATACTCTTTATCAAGATTCTTTCTCCTCAAATTTGTAGTTTCACAACAATATATTTTAATCTACCTATATTCTGTTTAATTTGCTGTTTAGCTACACCTTTGCTTACCAAACAATGCTAGTGTTCTAAGAAATAGATTATCTGTTTAATGTTATGTAGTATAGTTTGCTCTTCTGTCATATTTCTTAAATTCTTCCTATCTTCTTCAGAATCCTTTTTGTGATAATCAGTTTGTCTAGGCCACAGTGACCAAATATTTACTCAAAAATTGTTCTTCGTGTTTCTATGAAATTATTTTTAGATGAGATTAGCAGTTCAACTGATAGATTTTTGAGTAAAGTAGATTATTCTTTATAAAGTGGGTGGGTCTCAAAGAAAATAGTCACTTGAAAGTCTTAATATAAAGTGAATGATCTCCCTTGTGCAAGAGGAAATTCTGCCAGCAGACCACCTTCAGGCATGAACTGTAATATTAGTTCTTCCCTGGCAAATCGTACCAAAATAGAAACAGAAAGTTTCTTAATGGAAAAAGTTTATCTCCATATTGTAATGTCATAGTTAATTTGAGATGATTAAAGATTTCATTTTGAAATCAGTAATGAGACAGAGATGCCCTCTATCATCACTTCTATTCAGGATTTTACTGGAGATTCTAGTTAGTGCACATAGTCAAGAAATTGAGCTAAAATGCCTGTGGATTGAAAGAGAAAATATAGCCAAAAAATTGTACCAACAATCAGATAGCACCAACAATCAGAAAGTGAAGTCAAAAGGAAATATTTTCAGATAGCACCAAAGAGTTGAAGTAGTAATAAATCTAACAAGATAGTCAAAGTATCTACAGAAAACGTTATAATGTTTTTGCAAAGAATTCCACAAATCAATATATACTCTACATTTATAATTTAGATGTATTCTATTTTATAAATCTAATTTATGATTAGATAGGTTAGTACTGAAAAGATGTTATTCTCTACATAAATAATTCACTGAGTAAACCAAATTTAAGTGAGTCTCAAAAGTTTTATTTTTGATCTGAAAAGCTTCTTTTTTATAGAATTGAAAAGGCACAAGAATAACCACCACACGCTTAGAGAAAGATAAATTTCAGAAGACTAGCTCTAGTGAGTATTTAAATTTCTTATAAAACTAGTAGCAAAAATGGTGAGATACTGATACGTAGCGATCAATGAACCAAAATAAGAGTACAGAGTCACAAAGCATACGTATATCAAAATATTTTATACCATAAATATATACATCTTCACTTATCAATTTGAAACAGAAAAGTGTAGATACTGAACAAATGGAACAAAACATACATAATCCTTTGTATAACAGAGGTATGTATCACTGCAGTTCAACAAATGACAATTTTTTAATAAAAAACTTCCTAGAAAAACCAGACATGATGGTACCCCCCTGTAATCACAACACTTAGGAGGCTGAAGCAGGAGGATTATGAATACATAGTGAAAATCTGTCTCAGAAAAAAAAAATCTAACAATGAGATATCCATAAGAGAAAACATAAATGAAATTGGCACCCACCTCATACCATAAGCAAAATTATTTCCAAGTGGATTAATGATCTAAATGTGAAAGCTTCACTAATGTTTCTAAAAGATGCATAGGATGACATTTTCCTGCTGCACAGTAGAAAGATATTTTTAAATAGAAAAAACTACAATTTTTAAAGGAAAAGATTGAGATATTTGACTACATCAAATTAGTAATTATTTTCCACCAAAAGAAAGCAACGCAGTTTTGTTTGTTTGTTTGTTTGTTTGTTTGTTTGTTTTTTGTGGTGCCGGGGATCGAACTCAGGCCCTTGTGCTTGCAAGGCAAGCACTCTAATCACTGAGCTAAATCCCCAGCCCCGCAACGCAGTTTTTAAAAATAACTACAATACACCAAATCAATAAAGAACTATTATTTACAATATGAAAATAACTCCTATAAGGCATGAAGAAAATGACAATCTAGTGGAAACTTCAACAGAGTCTTTGAAAAATAGCAATTCTCAAAAGTCAATAGATACATTTAAATACCATAACCTCTTAAATAAATCACAAAAACTAAAGTTTAAGCCATAATAAGGTGCTGCTGTGCACCTATTAGACAGGAAATATTAAAAGAAATTATAATAGCAAATTTCAAATAATTTAAATAGAAACTTACCCACTGTTGTTGGAAGTATAAGCTGGTTTGACTGGTTGTAACATAACATGTCATTATCTTGTGGTTAAGAATACATTTTCTCTGTGACTCATTCCAGTCCTGAAACTTCCCCGTGACCATACATTCCACTTTCTAGAAAAATGTGTTCTCTTATGCCCCAAGATAAATATACTAAAACGTGCACAGCAGCATTGTCCATGACAATCGCAAACTGGAAACAGCACAAACATCCATCAACAGTATAAAACAAATGCACACGTAAGCGTCACATCTAGAGAGAGAAGCACAGAATGGATTAATACAAAATATAAAAGTTAAATTGGAGGTTATTACCTGTATTAAGGCAAGGCAGAAAGGGAATTCTGTGTGGTCAGCAACACCCTATCCCCTGGCCTGTGTAATGGCAACTTTCCTGTTTGCTATGTAGTTATTCATTTTGTATATAACCTCACCAAACAAAACTACCACGAGTGGTACCTAAGGAGCTAAGTACACACGAACATTGCTACAGAAAAATCTTTTTCTACACCATGATGTTGTCCAGTAGCAGCAGCTCAGGTACCAAGATGATAGCCTTTTCTCATTTTCAACTTTCAAATAGCACATCAATACACTGAGTTCATGGAATCTTTTTTGCATCAAAATCTACAGGTGAAAGAGGATCTAGAATTTTTTTTAAGTTTTTTTGTCTCTACTGTTTAATAAGGCACACTTGAAAGTACAATTAGATGCAAGATGCCAATCCACTTATGCCACTCTAAGAGTAATATATTAATCAATTTTAAATCCATTAGAGTTGTTGAAACATGTTTAGTTCTTTAATATTTTAATAATCAGTGGGCTTGTTAATGAGCTAATCATTTCCCTTTGTCAATAAACAATATGTATTATATTTACCGGACATACTAAATTCACCAAAATATTTTGTGTCAGAACTAATGTATGTAAAATGGCATTTTCAAACTGGCTTTTTTTTTTCAGTACTGGGTATTGAACCCCGGGCTACATCTCCTTCCCCTTTTAATTTTTATTTTAAGAATTGTCTTGCCTTTATGAACAAATCCCCAGTGCCCAGGAAATATCACAAAGAATCAGCAAATGGGACTTGATCTTGTTAAAAAGCTTTTTCACAGCAAAAGAAACTGCCAACAAAGTGAAGAGACAACCCACAGAGTGGGAAAAAATTTTTGCCAGCTATTCCTCTGACAAAGGACTAACATCTCGAAAATATAAATAACTCAAAAAAATCAGACCCCCCAAATTTAAAGACTCAATCCAAAAGTGGGCAGCAGAAATGAATAGACACTTTTCAGATGAAGAAGTAGAAACAGCAGACAGACATATGAAAAAATGTTCAACATCACTGGTCATTCGAGAGATGCAAATCAAAACAACCCTGAGATTCCACCTCACTCCACAAAGAATGGCTGTTATCAACAAATCAGCCAATAACAAATGGCGGAGGGGCTGTGGAGAAAAAGGAACCCTTCTCCACTGTTGGTGGGAATGTAGACTGGTACAACCGCTATGGAAATCAGTGTGGCGATTCCTCAGGGAACTAGGACTAGCGATTCCATTTGACCCAGCTATTCCACTTCTTGGTATCTTCCCAAAAGAATTAAAATCATTATACCGCAGGGATATATGCACACCCATGTTTATAGCAGCACAGTTTGTAATAGCTAAATCTTGGAAGCAGCCCAAATGCCCATCAACACCAGAATGGATTAAGAAAATGTGTTTTTTTAATACAATGGAGTACTACTCTGCCATAAAGAATGATAAGCTTGAGATATTCCTAGGTAAATGGATGCATCTTGAGACTATACTCTTAAGTGAAATAAATCAGACACATATGTTTAAATACCACATAGTTTTTCTGGTGTGAGAATCTGAAGTGTAAATAAAGACTAAAATGTATTATATTGGGAAAGGGAAGAAAATGTCAAATTGGGAAAGGGAACAAGGGAGGGGGAAAGGAACAGAAGGTCAAGAGAAATAAGAAATGGAAGGAAAAATTGGAAACAAATCTTTTGTAAATATGGAGGGAGGAGGGGTGAGGGGAGGGGAATGGGAAAAAAAGAAGCAACAAGATATATCATGTACAGGTACAAATTCCCTATTATGAATGTTATCAATATGTACGTCTAAAATGTACCATTAAAATATAATTTAAAAAAAAGAGTTGTCTTGCTGAGTTTCTAAGTAGTCTGGGCTGGGCTCAAATTTGCAATCCTCCTGCCTCAGCCTCCCAGAGTGCTGGGATTACAGGTGTGTACCACCATGTCTGGCACAAACTGACTTTCTTAAGGTGATCTAGCATTTAGAGAAGAAACATTTCTTGTTTTTCAAATGCCTTTTGAACTCCCAGATACAATTTCATTATTGGCATACAATGACACTTCAAAGTAGTTCCACCAATAGCCATCCTGTTAAATATGTGAAGCACTTGGGGCTCAAATGTTTCTCGGAAGCATTTTCTCAAAAGAAAAGAAAAACTCACTGTAAAAGAGAACTTACAGTCTCCTTGGGTTTGGTCTTCCTGTGTGTATCACATAATATTTACTCATTCTTAAACCTAGTGCACGCACACACACACACACACACACACACACACACACACACACGACTCTCTATCATGCTAGCTCCTAAATACTGATTTTGAGTCATTGTGAATAATACTATAGTTAGTTTCCTCTAGGTGTTATAATGAACAAACAAACATGCACAGAGTACAGTTTTCTTAATGTTCTAAAACACCAGCGCAATTAAATAAATTTATTACATTGTTATTAGGCTATCACGATATACTATTTCCTAGTATGATACCATAAACCATCAACCTCTGATGGTTCAATCATTCTAAAAAATATCTACACAAACTCTATTATTCCACAGCTGTGGTTCCCTTTTGTACAGCTCTCAACCTGCTCATGGGAAATTTGTGCTCATAACTTGTAATTTGTCTTTAATTTTCCATTTCCCTCCAGAACTGTCCATACAGCAGAGTCGAGCCTTACTCTGATATTTTATAACATAGTAAAATCAATGCTATAGAATATTTT
This sequence comes from Hystrix cristata, assembly GCA_004026905.1. NCBI lineage: Eukaryota > Metazoa > Chordata > Mammalia > Rodentia > Hystricidae > Hystrix > Hystrix cristata. The sequence continues at coordinate 7,277 of PVJO010021684.1, read as the reverse complement.
AAAAGAATAAAATTATCCATGAATGCCTCTCAAAGCAAACATAATAAATAGTGCCGATTTCATCCATTTCTCTAAATCATTTTTAGTCAATTTTCCTTACCCACGACTTCCAATTAACTCTTCATTATTTGAAACTGCAGGATATCATGAACTATTAGCTAACATACTATTTTTCTCATGGTTAATGAATACCTTGTGTCTTCGCTAGTTTCAAGCCGAGGTTCAAATGCAGTTTGATCCAAATACTGTATCGACTGGGTTGTCCCCATCAATTTTGCCCTAACATTTATAGATCCAACTTTTTAAGTGAACTATCTAAATTTCCTCTTTATAAACCATTTTGGATGATGCAAATACACACAAACCACCATCCCAAAACTTCTCTCTCTTCACACTCTGTTCAGTAAGACCACTCTGAAAAATTAATGTAGAAATTAATAACTTCACAAAAAACAATCGCCTAGGCATTTGGATTAAACTATGTTTTCCCACACTTGATACTCAGCCATTGCTTCCTGCCCAGATCATTGCTTTTCTCCCGTTCCTTTCCTGCTGAAGGGCTATTCATCACATCTGTTGGGAGAAACTATATGCGTGCCCCTTCCTCGGTATCAATCTGGTAATAGTTTAGATGAACGGTGGAGTGTTTCTTGGCCAATTCCTGTTATTTTTGATGAAGCTTCAGGCATATGTTATGTCACAGTAGAATAATCTCAGATGAGCCCACAAATATGTATATCCTTAGTTACTTCAAAGTCTGGAAGAGCATGAATGTGTGTCTCTTACTAGAAGAAAATTGTAAGCACAAAACCATGGAGAGTAATGGATGGCATGGATGATTTTTTTTTCCTTTTTTTCCATTTAAAGTCCACACAGATCTTATCTTCAATGTGCAATTTTCTGAGTGCTCCTTAACATTCCTCATTTTCCAAAGTGACCTTGGTTTCTTTAGCCCTGTTCCCTCTATTCAACTTCTTGATTTTCAGTGAATCAGATCTATCCATCTTCCTTTTCAGCTAGCTAGGTATGTTGGTAGGCATGCTGTGGGGACAGTTAGGTTTCCTGAAGACCCCAATGAAATCATTCTTTGCATTTTGTTTAAACATCTATAACCAAAAAAATTTCTTGCAAATATCAACATGCTTTACTTGAAGATGTGACAATAGTAATCTGTCTGTCTGTCTCTCCCTCTCTCTCTCCCTTTCTCTCTCCCTGTCTCTCTCCTCATCTTAACTAAAATTCTCTTCTAGGAAGGGGAATGGGTCAAGGACAGATATAAGTTGAAGGAGGAAGTAAATCTCTTCTTAACACATAAAATTGCAGAGACGGAATGGGACCATGTGGCACTTGTTCTTTAGGAGGCGATGCCATAACATTACAGCATTCTAATGATAGAAATGGAATTTTCAAAATATATATTTTAGGATAGAGGCAATATACCTTCTCAGTAATAATATCTAGCTTCTTTTTCTGTATTTTAAATTCTGAAACCTAAAATCACGGTAATTCTGGAACTACCAGACAGAAGAAATCATAGATCTTTCTCTGAAGTCTAAAACAAGTTTATTAACAGGAAGTAGAATTTAAATATCCTTTGTTTCAAGTTAATCAAATCCCTAAAGTCTCTAACTTTTACCTCTTCAGCCTAATTACTATCAATTTGCAAAGAGGAATTTTTAGAAGTCCATGATGCTGTATTTCTCACCTGAGTTACATATTCCATTCAAATAAAAGGATATGGGGCCTGGGATTTAGCTCAGCGGTTAGAGCGCTTGCTTCGCAAGCACAAGGCCCTGAGTTCAATCCCCGGCACCAAAAAATAAAAAATAAAAAATAAAAAATAGTACGTCAAGATCCTCTCGTGTTCTAGCATATCTTTCAATTAATATAGTGTACATGGCCGCAATACCATGTTTATTATCAAATGTGTGTCTGTTATAGAATATACCATTAGATGGCCAGATTGGTAACATATGTTTTCTCTTTTATTAGTACATGTTTGCAGTACACGATGTTTCCGCTCTTTGTGTGGAGCGGGTATATAACACGTTTTAATTTCTTGTTTACGTCCCTTTTGTCTCCTCTCCCTCCCCCCGCCTTCCATCTCTTGATCCACTTCCCGTTTGAGAGGGATAGTTCTGCTTCCTGTTAACTATCCTTTTTCTGTATCTATAATTTGTGTTTCTCCTATAGGAGAAGCCGTGTGCTATTTAAGCATGTGTGTCTGATTTATTTCACTTCACAGTGTGGTCTCAAAGTGTATCCATCCATTAATGTATGTGTTCTGACTACGAGGTCCCAATTTAAATAATTAATGTGAGTAAATAGGAAATATTTCTTAGAGGATTACTATTGAGTTCTTTAACGTCTGTTCAAGCCAGCACCTGCGAGGCCCTGAAAAGCTTCCTGATGCTCTCCCATGAGCACCTGCTGTTTGATTCTGAAGCTGAGTGGTCGGGAAAACTCTACTTCTAGGACTACAGGTTGCCTGCTGATGGCCGGGACAAAGCCCTGGTCTTGCCCCTCTGATGCTGGTGGCCCCCTGTCTAATCTGCTGTCAATCTCGTTTAGTGATTCCACTTTAGTCTTTCACCATTAGACGTTTGCTGTGGTCCTTTTACACATGTTACATATTTGTATTGAACTTCTTGAACATTCAGGGTACAATTACAATATTTAATTTCCCGATCCGATCGTCTAACGTCTGTGTCAGTTCTCAGTCTGAGTGAGTGATTGTCTTGTTATAGCTCATAGTTTTATGTCTCTCTGTACACCTGAAATCTTTCATTGTCTGTGTCACGTAATTAATTTTATCTTGTGACAGTGCTGAATATTTTTGTATTCCTGAAAATATTACTGAGTTTTGACTGAGGACATATCTAAGTTCCTGGAAAGGTTTTAATCACTTGGAATTTTGCCTTTCAGATTTTATGTGCTCTCAAAAACACCATCAGGTAGGTGTTCTAATATGCAACTTATAGATGATGAAAATACAGTTTTGAGAGACTGTATAAAAGTCAAATACCCGGATATAGTAAACTTTGAAATGTTATCATTAAAGAATTTCAAGTCACATTCTAAAGAAAACATGCTGCCATTCTTCATATTTCCTCTTTAAAAACAAAAAGTTCTTCAAAAATATCTTGAATATAAATCTGATTATGTGTTAAACAATAATTTAGTAGTATTGCTACCACTGACTCGGTAACATTCATTGTGCCACTCCAGGCTTCCCACCTAGCAATAACTGTATGTCGCTATAATGCGTGAAGAATGCGTAACTATAAATTACACTGGAAAGAAAAATATCCATCCTTACATTGTACATTATAAAAAAATTTACTCGGCCAGGAATAGTTGGAAGTATTCTAAAATATTCATTTGCAATAATGTCTTAAATAAATATTTTCCATTAATAATAAATAAAGCCAATCACTGATGAGATCATGATCCAGAAGAAGTCTGGGTTTGAGGTTTGAGCTTCGGAGATGATGTTAATTTTCATATCTATATTTCATTTAATTTATCCTTGAATAAATGCTTTCATGTTCTTTTTTGTAACTGGAAGTCTTCCCATCCTCAATTCAAAATAGGGTCAATAAAACACAAAAGCTTATATTATTAAAATCAGAAAACATAATATTGTAACAACCCACCCACCCATCCCACACATTTACACATATTTGCACACACATGTGTATACATAATATGCATATATAATTTTTATTTCTATGGTATTTATTCTGGAATAAACTATGATGGATACTTCTTATTCCTTGTTTTGGTCACCCAGTATATGAACCCATTCAGAAGTTGGGAAACTGTCCTCTCATTGCAGACACTGACAACACTAGCTACTTGGTTTATGACATCCCTTAAAACTAGAACTAGCGTATGACCTCAGCTCCATCCATAAGTTGTATCCACTCTGGAGACTGGACTGGGTGCTACTAACAATGAAAGACTGCTCAGAACATTCTGGTGATAAGAAATAGAATCAACTATCAGTATGCAGAACCATAGCAGTGATTCAAATGATAACACCGTGTCTCAATTCATTGGTATTAGTAGTTCCAGTTGCTGTGACTCTGCTCCTTGATTCTCACAGTTAGGTCATTTCCTGAAGCTGTTCTACAGTGTGATCCCCAGGCATGATTTTATGCTGCTATTTCTAATCCTGGTAGCTATCTAATATCATTTTATTTTGTTTTTATTTTTGTTTTTTTGTTTTTTGAGATGGGGTCTCACTATGTAGTTCAGGCTGGTCTTGAAATCACTGTGCAGTTCAGGCTGGCCTCGAACTTACAGGGGATCCTCCTGCCTCAGCCTCCCAAGTGCTGGGATTACAGGTGTGCAACACTACACCCAGCCCCAATATCATTTTAGTAAGCTTAGTTTCTACTTAATTAGGCCAAAGTAAGACACGGTTACTCTGACTGAAAAAAACAAAATGGTACCAGAAGAGATCAGAGACACAGATCATTAAGGATATAGGAGAAATTGCAGCTAGTTATCTAGCCTGGCTGGCACTAGAGGCAATAAATTACCAGTTAGCAGTAAGGAACAATACTCTGTCATATGCCACAGAATGAGAAAGTAATTATTTAAATTATCCACAGAACGTCCTGATACTAAATATCCATTAATGATGTGACCAGGTAAAAACAGATAGCAGGTTACCTAATAAAGATAAAGATCATCTGTGGGGTAGAATAATTGCTTCTAAAAGCACTGGGATCTGAAAATATAAGAACGTCATGCTTGTTTAAAATTCTCACCTCAAGCTAGTTGTTGAAATATTCACTTTCTGTTGGTGTGGCAAATGTCTCAATTCTTACATTCATTCAGATAAAACAACCACTCAAAATTTATTTTGAAGATTGCCACACTTATAAGAGATTAATTGAAAAATTGAAATAAAGCACTAATTGAAAAGGAGCTGGGCCTCTTTCCAGTGGCATGAGGCCTTAATGGTGGGTTCTGTGAGGAACAGCTGAATCCTCAGCCCTCCCCTAGCTATATTTTATAGAAAATCAGTCCATTTTCCAGTCTGCATTGAGACATTTCTTCATCATAGTTGGAGACGTGTAATGACTTTTATAAAAAGAGTAACCTGGAAAGCAGCAGTCAATTCTTCTAATCATCTTTAGTCTTCCTACTCAATACCTTGAATGCCACAAGTCTACTGGACAGAGTGGGCACTCGCGAAAATAGGATGATAAATATTTTTTCTTTTTCTTTTTTTTCTTTTCTGATCTCAAGCTCTTTATTTTTTATATAAATTTTATTGGTACATTTTAGATATACATAATGATCACATTTATCATAGGGATTTTGCACCTGTGTGTGAAATGATAAATTAATGATAAATTAGTTCACTGTCTTACCACTAGGATACACAACATTCCAAATATTAGTCCATATATTAGTTTGTGACTATGCCACTAGGGAGGTACACTTGGTACCACCCTTACCAACTCAAAACACCATCTTATCTTGGCTGCATGTCCCAGGGAATAACAGCTGTTGTTTTAAAGGGCTCATGAGAAGTTCCTGGAACTTCCTTTGTATATTAAAATAATGTCTCAACCAGCTTCCTTATACCACCAAGAGAAGCACAGTGATCAGTTTCACCTTTAAGGTTTGACGGTTTCAGGTTTGGTGACTCCAATTACATGTTTTTAAAACTTTTTCAGTTTGTCTGATGCAGAAGTCAGATTATTCAAGAGTATGACAGAGGTTTATTATAAATTTGACCAGATAGCAAATTGACGCTGCTGTTCTATTTGTGGTATCCTCAATAGAAAAAATCAATAAAGGCCTAAGGGACCTGCTTCATAGCTTCTGATTAGATAGATGCTTTTAGCCCATTAGCCTAAAAAGCTGAGGATATGAAAACTATGCTTGTAACTCAAAAGGCAACAATATTATACTGCTTTTTGTTTCAACTTTCTCACTCTGTTACTGTCTAGCTCAAAGAGACCCTGACCATCATCCCACATTACATTTATCTTCTTTTTTAAAAAAAATGTTTTACCAAGAACCTTGGTACATTGTATTGGTACATTGTATACATAATGTTCACATTAATCATGGTTATTTTGTACCTGCACATGGTGTATCTTGGTTCTCCCTCCTCTTCCCAACCCTCCCTTCTGCTCCCTCCATCCCTATTTACAGCAGGTTTATTCATATTTTTCTATTTTTTCCCTTTCCCCTTTCTTTCCCTTTGCCCTTCCTACTTTTCCCACTTCTCCCTTTCTAGTTTTCCTCTCTTTTGAATATTATCTTCCTTTTCTGTAATATCTATTACACCTCTTCGTCCTTATTTACAATTGTGGTTTCTCATATCAGAGAAACAATTTGAAGTGTACTTATGACTGTCTGATTTACCTCAATTAAGAGTATGTTCTCGAGGTACCTCCATTTACCTACAACTGTCTCTAGTTTATCCTTTTTAATGGCAGAGTAGTACTCCATTGTGTAGAAAAATCACATCTTCTTCAGCCATTCATTAGTTGTTGGGCATTTAGGTTGTTTCCAAGACTTAGCTATTACAAATTGTGTTGCTATGAACATGGTTGTGCATATATCACTGTAGTATGATGATTTTAATTTTCTGGGAAGATCCCCAGTAGGGGAATAGCTGGATCAAATGGAGCCTCTAGTTGTAGTTTTTGAGGAATCTCCATACTGATTTCCAAAGTGGTTGGACCAATCTACATTCCCACCAGCAGTGGAGGAGAGTTCCTTTTTCCCCACAGCCCCGCCAGCATTTGTTATTGGTTATTTTTTCAAAGTTGCAGTTCTTTCTGGAGTGAGATGAAATCTTAACATTGTTTTGATTTGCATCTATCAAATGACTAGTGACGTTGAACACTTTTTCATATATTTATTTGCCATTTTTATTTCTTCGCCTGAGAAATGTTCATTTATTTCAGATGCACAATTTCAGACTGGGTGTTTAAATTTTGGAGGTTTGATTTTTTTGAATTCTTTGTATATTCCAGATGTTAGACCTTTGTCTGATTGACAGCTGGCAAAAATTTTTCTCCAGTCTGTGGGTTTTCACCCTGCTCTAGGTGATTTCTTTTGCTTTGCAAAAGCCTTTTAATAGCATGTGGTCCCAAGCACTGATTCTTTGTATTGTTTCCTGTGCAGTCTGGGTTCTGTTCATAAATTTTTTTCCTACCCATATGTCTTTGAGAGTTCTTCCAATTCTATACTCCAAGAGATTAAGTGTTTCTGTTTTAATGTTTAGATCTTTGACCCACTTC
>PVJO010021683.1:0-29321 GCA_004026905.1 Hystrix cristata | reverse complement strand
GAAAGAAGGAAGAAGGGAGGGAGGGAAGGAGGGGAGAGAGAGAGAGCCTAAGAAAGCATAAAAATTAATTTTGCTTATCAAAGTAAAACCAAAAGTCCATTCATTGATTCATTTTTAAAACTGATGTTTCTAGCTATCACTTGGGATATTGATTAAAAATGTATTCCTTCTAGAAAACTGAAAAATACTGAATGAAAAAATGCTGAAAATAAAAATGTCATTGTAATGATTTGTATAGCTAGTCTTTAAAATTCAATGAAAATAAATGGTCTTTTCTAGTAATGAACTTCCAAATGCTGCCTTGATAATTAACTAGATTCTCAAAATTATTTACTGCCTCTATCAAACTTCCGGATCCTTTCCTGAGGCACTGAGCTGCAAATCTCTCCATACTAGCTCAAAAATAAAATTAAATTTAACTCTTGAAAAATCTCTGAATTATGCCTGTCTTAGTCATGAAATAATGTACGACTTTCCACTCAGCATCTCGTAACCTGTTAGCCTACACAAGACCTAACTAGATACACTGAGATGAAAGAGTCCCAAACAAGAACTCGATCTTCATGACACCAACATCACTTAAAGCACTTTTCTGTCATTTGGCCACGACCATCTTAATTTTAAAAATTTCATCTCCTACACCCTTAAAAAAGTAGTTAATAAGAGGTTATATTATATTACTGTAAATACAATCAGATTTTAATGTTTTATCAGATTTCTAAAAGGAAATATGTAAGCACAGCAATATAACAAGAACACACAGCTTTATTAAAACAGAAGTAGACTGGAACTGAGATGTGTGCCCGTATGGAAGATGTATACTTCTGCATCTCTAATATCTGTTAAGAGAGAAGTTTGGAATAAATAATTAATAAAGCCCAGTCACACCAAATTAATTATAATTGCTTTGCATACATCTTGGAATAGTTGAGGTGAGATGGAAAGAGGGTCAGGAAGAACGGATCTACACTAAACATTCAGGCAAATAGACTTAAAACTCACTTTCTTAGAAGACGGGAAAAAACCTAGAATTTCACTCTCACTTTTTACAAGACAAGAAAGCCTGGTATTTGACTCTCTGGTTAAAAATATTGAAACAAAAAAGCAAGAACTTATACCTTCTTTACAAATACTGTTCTTCTCTTAGGAAAATATTTTTCTGCTCAAGGTTTTCCTCAAGGCAACTTTGACATCCTTATTCCTCAAGCTGTAGATTAATGGATTTAGCATAGGTACCACAGTGGTATAGAACAGGGAAGACACTTTCCCTTGGTCAAGGGGCAAAAGTGATGGTGGTTTGAGATACATGAAAGCCCCAGAACCAAAGAAAAGAAAAACTGCAATCATATGAGTGCTACACGTGCTGAAGGCTTTGGACCTACCCTCTCTGGAATGAATGTGAAGAATGCTCCACAGGATGAGGGCATAAGAAATGAAGATGGCGACAACGGGTATTCCAATGACAATGCCCACAACAATAAAGACCACCAACTCATTTGCGTAAGTGTTGTTGCAGGAGATCTCAAGGAGAGGAAAGATGTCACACATGAAATGATTGACAAGGTTGTCAGCACAGAAGGTCAGACTCAGTATGTTTCCTGTGTGAGCCATGGCCCCGGCAAAGCCCATTCCATAGACACCTAACAAGAGGAGTGAACACACCTGGGGAGACATGGTGACTGTGTACACCAGTGGGTGACAGATGGCAGCATAGCGATCATAGGCCATTGCTGAAAGAATGAAGGACTCAGAAATGCCAAAGAAGCATAAGAAAAAGAGCTGAGTCATACACCCAGCATGCAAGATCATGTTCCTCTTGGAGATAAAACTCATCAGCATTTTTGGGGTGATGGCAGTAGAATAAGATAAATCTATTATGGAGAGGTTGAAGAGGAAGAAGTACATGGGGGTGTGCAGGTGAGAGTTCAGTGCTATCAGGACGATCAAGCCCAGATTCCCCAGCACAGTGACGAGGTAGAAACCTAGAAACAGGAAGAAGAGAAAGATCCGGAGTCCTGGCTGGTCCGTTAAGCCTGCAAAGATGAACTCTGTCACAGAAGAGTTCTTGGCCACCATGCTCCTCTTTCAAGTGTGATCTGTGGGGTGAAGAAAAGAGGACAACTTGGAAACAAAGAAACATCACAATGAGTATTTTCTATCTCTCCCCTGTTCTTGAAAAAGGAATCCATCAAGAGAGATTTGAACTTTGGTTGGAGGGTTTTTCCCATTTGCTATAGGTAGCAAATGATCAGGTGACTTTAACTTCCAGAGTACAAATGTGAGGATCAATTCTGCCTGCAGAATGAGAGCTGGTGATGCTCAAGAAAGGGATACCATACTACAAACAGCTATTTGATTTTTAGATTTTGAAGTAAACTCTGCTCCTTCCACTCTGACCTCCGTTTCAGTTGAGGCTTTTCCCTATCTCGAGAGGCAGAAGGCTCTGGTCAGTGTTGTAAGATCCAAAAAGTGAGGTCGTATGTTTGTTGTTTTAATTAACCATTTTTTAATTTTATATTTCAATTAAATTTATTTTTAACGGATACAGAGACTATGTTTTTCCAAGATCTCTTAGCTCAAGTAGCTGCATATTTAATGATATTTTTAAACAAACATTTATTTGAGAGGCTCAGTAATTGGCTCTGTTCTGTAAGAGGCTCTGTTCTAAGAGCTATGGGACAATGCTATTATTCTCATTTTACAGATGAGACAAATGAGGTTAAGAATCCAGCCCAAAATCACAAAAATACAGAACATCATTCCAAAGAAGGTTGGCAGTCTGACTCTTAAGAGTTTGCACTTGTAACTACCAGTTTACATCACAGACCAGGGTCACACAGGCACTCACCTTCCTCATTTAGAGCTGTAGCAATATTCTCTACTGTCTCCTGCCCAATTTTCCTGGGAAGAGCAAAGACCCGGTGAATAAAAGACAGCAGACGAGCATGGAGCCCTCTCCTCCCAGCCTGGATGAAGGATCAGAAACTCTAATTTATCTGGTGACTCTTTCTGCACTGAAAAACATGACTTACATTGTTAACTTACCCAAGGGCACCTGAACTTCCAGAAAGGAGCCTGTACTTGTCCCTTAACTGTAGGTAACAGGAGAATAAGCAGTTTGATTCCCAATTAGAAGTCTCAATGACCTGATTACTGGGGCAGTGACTCCCTCAAGACTGCTCCCTCAGGGACCACCCTCCCAAAGAAAGAGAAATGTTTGTTCATCCCTTAGAATTCCTTGAAATTATTTTAGAGATACTTATTTCATTCAACGAACATTTATCAAGTACTATGAAGAGAAAAATTTATTATAAAATGATTTTCATTACCACTTCTTAAATACCCAATAATCTACCTATGATGGTTAACCTTGATTGGTTTGGGAGCCACATGGGGCATTGGTGGAGCACACTTCTGGATGTGTGTGGAAGGGTCAAGGAGATGTGATCTTGCACACTGGCTCCTTCTCTCAGGCACTGTTCCCCTGCTCTGCTTCCCAGCCAGTATGAGCTGTGCAGCCTTGCTCTGCCATGAACCTTCCACCATGATGTTTATGCCTTAAGCCAGATTGCCATGGACTGAATCTCTTGAAATTGTGAGCCAAATTAACTTCTTTATGTTGTACCTGTTAGTATTGTGTCTCAAAAAGAAAGTTCATTAATACAATATTTAACACTGTTTCCCTATGGTGACCTCTCACTGCCAAGATTCAAAGCACTATACAAATATACCCTATTTATTCCTCAAGACAACGATACCTATTTCCTAAGTGAATTGTTTACAGAGATGACATGTTTTGGAGCCTGGAGCCCTGCCTGCTTCTGCGTGCCTCTAAGCCCCTTATCTGAACCACTAGACTGGACTACTTCTGAGATCTTCAGGCTCACTGAAATCTGTAAAGCAAGGCCTTTGTCTCCTCAGAGCTGACAATCTTTTGGAGAATAACAAATAAATATCCAATAAATTTAATAAAACAAATTGATAAGAGCCAGGAAATGTTAGGAAGGTAGATAATGTGATTTAGAAGAGAATACCAATAATTTCTTCATATATTCATTCATTGCAGTATTAATTGCACTACTTCCACTTCAAACACACAAAGAGACTTCTCAGCATCCCTTCCCTGTCTTCTCCTGGGGGATAAGCTCACTGGCAGAGAAGAATCTCTCTTATCAGGTGACTGCTCTCTACTTCTGCCAAGACTGACTTTTCTCTAACTCACTCCTCAAATTCCCTTTGGCTCTCTCTGCCTTTCACCCATCTTCTCTGAGCACTTCTTTCAAGCACCTCTATGGTTTTCTTTTGTCTTTTTCTGTCTTCTACCCCCTACTTCCAACCCCTGCCTTGACAAAAATTCTCTCTCCTGTGTCTAATCGCTCAGCTCTTTACTAGTGGAATAAAGGACAGCAAAGCTCAAGCATGCCGATACAGCTTAAAGGTGTACAGAAAGATACAGGAGGAGGAATCCACAGAGAGGACAGTTTGGCACCTAACATCCATTAATACATAAAACTATTACACTAGGAGAAACTGGCACAGGAGAAATGACTGGACTCTGTCTTAGAGTCTGTCTCCAGTTTGAAATTTTAATTGATTTCTGAGATCATTTTAATATTACTTTTCCCCGTATTTCCTCTTCTATGATGGTTTCACTCAACATAAAGAAATAGCCCAAGAAAACATTAAAAAGAAGAAATTATTTCTTTTTATTAAAGAAAAAAACAAATGTTTGTTCATTCACTGATTTTTTTTATATTGGTATTTCTAGCCATTTAGCATCCTGGATGTTTAGGGGGAAAAATTGTCCTTCTAATAGAACACTGAAAATGGTGAATAAAAATGCCAAGAATAAAATACTACTCTGGCCCTTAATATTAAATGGAAATAAACTATCTTTTCTAACAAACAGTTGCTGAATTATGCCTTGATATCTAACTAGGTCCCCAAAATTATCTACTGCTTTAAAATTCCCATACCTTTATGTGATTAACCTGAGCCACAGATTTCTCCATTTTGGTTGAAATACCCAAAATAACTTTTCAAAACCTACAAATTTTGACTCTTTTAGTCATGAAATAATGTATGACTTTCCACTTAGCATCTTTACAATCCTGAAGCCTACAGAAGTCATACTTCTCTAGACTGAGGTTAGAGGGTTCCAGATGGCCTCATCTCAACACCCTGTATCGCACACCATCTTAACACACTTCTCTTGCCATTTGACCAAGACCAGCTTAAGAAAATTTCTTATCTCCTACCCTGATAAATAAATGTGGTATTCAGGGGCTGGGGATTTAGCTCAGTGATTAGCGTGCTTGCCTTGCAAGCACAAGAGCCTGAGTTCGATCCCCGGCACCACAAAAAATATATATATATATAAATAAATAAATAAATAAATAAATAAATAAATAAATAAATAAATAAATAATGTGGTATTCAAAAGTCACTTATCAAGAAGTCACATTAATTTCTGTGGATAGAATCAGATTTTTATATTTTATCATACTTTTCAAAGAAAATCTATGAATGGCAGCAATAAAAGGAGAAAATTGTGCATAAAGGAAAACAAAGTACACTGGAATCAGCAGCCTGGATTGGAGCCCCATGTGTAGCAACAGATAGCTGTGTGCCTATCATGACATATGTAATATTTCAGTCTCCAGGATCTGTCCAGTGAGGAGGCTAGATTAAATGACTTATAAGGCCCAGTCCAGATTAAATGATCTATCGTAGAAAATTTGCACAAAATAAATAAATTTTGCAATAGTTGAGGTGAAACAAGGGTCAGGAAAAATACATCTGCACTAAACATTCATCCAAATATAAAGATTTAAAGTTTTCTGTCTCTGCAAGAGAAGGGGGAAAAAAGAACCTAGAACTTGACTTCCTCATTAAAAAATACATAATGTTGAGGGGTGCGGGGGGGTTCATGGACAGCTAGACACTCTGTGCTCATGCAGGACAAGGGTTGCTGCCACCAGGGACATGCAGGATCCCCATCCTGACCCCTCCCCAAGCTCCAAAAATTTAAAAATCCATAACTCTGCCAGTGCCCTCACAGCCCCACATCCCAGGTCCACTCTGACAGGCCTGCGAGCCAGTGCAGGGAGCCACCGTGAGTGTAGGCAGGTCTTTAAATTCTAGGAATGAATCTCAGGACCTCTTGCGGTTTCTTCTCTCTTAGGATTCTATCACTTTTGCTGGTGTTTCTGGGGGATTTCATCAACGCTCCCTTTCAAGTACTTGCTTATTATACTTAGGGAGAGATCTAGTAGCTTTTGCAAGTCCCTTGATTTTCTGTCCTCTCATTCAAAATTAAAAGATTCATCTCCTTGCATGACTTCTAGCCCACTTGTCACACAACCACACACGCAAAGGCATAAATAAGGAGTAAAGAAGATGCAAGACACAACTCTACCTGTGAAGAAAGGTACACGAAATGCCCAGAAGATAGTGAGCGGAGACGCCAAGATCATATCTCTATAGTGGGTACTGAGGAAACACAGTCCAGACTGGAGCAGGGCAGAAGGTTGCAGGAAAGACTTCCTCAGGAAAATAAAATTGACAGAAAAGCTAATGGAAATGAACTGCTCAAAAGAAGGCAACTGGCAGAGTTTAGATTGAATTATCGAGAATCACAATGGAAAACCTAGAGGGAAAAAACAGGTAAATGATAGTACAGACTTGTAGTGCTTACTCCTACCTAAACTGTTCTTTTCTTCTGGACAAATGGGAGGAATGTATTTCCTTCCCCTCTTACACTCGGACACAATCATGTGACTAGTTCTGACCAGTGGATTCAAGGAGTTACATGTGGTAATTTCTTTTTTTTTTTTTTTTGAGACAGGGTCTCGCTATGCAGTTCAGGCTGGCCTTGAACCCACTATGTAGCCCAGGCTGGCCTCGGACTGGTGGTGGTCCTCCTGCCTCAGCCTCCAGAGTGCTGAGATTACAGGAGTGCACCACCACACCCAGCTGATGTGGTAATTTTAAAACATGACCAAATTCTTTAACATTATTCCTGTAGTTTTTTACTATAGTATAACCTCTTCTATCTTAACTAATATGCAAGATAATTAGCTCTAAGGAAAAGGAAAAGTTGTGCAGGAAAGAAAATGAAGTCTCACTTTACTCCAGGGTTCAACAATAAAAAGTATCTATGTGGTCAAAGAAAAATGTTAAGAAATGAATTTATGAAAATTATGGTTTGGGGCTGGGGATTTGGCTCAGTGGTTAGAGTGCGTTCCTCGCAAGCACAAGGGCCTGAGTTTGATCCCCAGCACCAAAAAGAAAAAAAAAGTGAAATCCTTGGGTTATACAGAAAATAAAGTAGTCTTGAGAAGCTGGACACGGTCTCATTATTGTCCTGCAAGAGATACCTGACAGCATTGGAATAAGGGCTTGACTCCTTTGTATTTCCTGGTACCATTACCACTTTGAAGACAATTAATGAAGCTAGAAACATTTCTTATTAATTTCCAAATAAGCTATTTTGATTTTCACATATAACTTGTTCTACATTACAAAATCCACTAAAAAGTACAATTTGAATTGCTATCAATTTAAAGGTATTTGTTTTTGTCTCTGAAACAAGAGTCTCACTGTATTTTCCAAGCTGAAATCCAATTTGACATCCTCCTGCCTCAGCCTCCCAAGTGGCTGAGATTATGGGTGTGCATCACCATACGACTAATTTAAATACTATCAATATAAATACAGTATTCTCTAGAAAATGTAAATGATTACATATATATATATATAGTGTGCATTTGTGTGTGTCTGTGTGTGCAAGGATTCAACCCATTATCCCTTTTGACTATAAATACCTACTATAAATATTGAAAGGAGGAGCCAGAGATTTAGCTCAAGTGGTAGAGTGCTTGCCTAGAAAGCCAAGGCCCTGTGTTTGATCCCCAGCACCCCCAAAAAGAATATTGAAAGGAAATAAGCTTTTTAAAATTTCTCTCTTTTAGCTGGGTGTGGTGGTGCATATCTGTAATCCTAGCATTTGGAAGGCTGAGGCAGGAGGATTGCCATGAATTCAAGGCCAGCCTGGACTACATAGTGAGACCCTGTCTCAAAATATAAATAAATAAGTAAATAAATTTCTCTCTTTCATTCTCCCATTTCCTCAGCATTTGAGTGCCACCAGGGCACAACCTAATAGGTTATGAGCTTATTAACTGACTCGTTTATTTATTCATTTACAAACATTCATAGGATTTGGGCATGCCCTGTTTTAAACACAAGGGATACAGCATACGACAATAAAAATACAGATGAAAATCCTTGCTCTCGTGAAGCTTATCTTCAAATAAGCTGCAAAAAAAAAAAAAAAAAACGATACACACTGTCAGAATGTGTTAATTGCTACAGAAAATAATAAAATATAAAAGCTGAATAGAGTGGTGGACGGTAAGAAGACATCATTGTCAGATTTGGGGAGAGGGGTGTGCCGGGGGTGGAACACACGGCCTTGCCCTTGTTAGGCAAGCGCTCTACCACTTGAGCTAAATCCTCAAAAACTAAAACTATGCTGGAAGTTGTAAAGTATTCCAGATCTTGCTTTGTACCATCTTTTTCCTTACAAAATCTATGCCAACTATCAGGTCTTTGCTTGCTAGCAACAAAACTGACTTAAAGACCTTAATCAAAAATGTAAGTCACTAGAAGCGTGTTTGAGGCAGAGAGACTTGGGATGAAGCAGGCTTGGAATGAAGCAAAAGAACTCCGGAAGCCCATGTAGTCCACATGGTGCTTCTTCCTTTTTCTCCTCGTTCACCCACTGCCGTAAGAAGCTCCCTTGAATACTGAAACTTTCATGTCGGCAAAGTTCAGTCACAGGGATTAGAACCAACAAAAAACTTTCGTGACTCATTCAATGCAATCATGAGAAGTGTCATCACCCCACTTTCATCCCTTGCTTCCCGTACCACAGCTTCTGCTTACGGAGAAAACACCACTTACTGTGCGACTCGGGAATTGCTGGGGATCTTTAGCTACTTCTTTCCCACCTTTTCCTCTGGGGGAAAGCAGCTGACAATTAGTAATACACTAGAAGTTCCACAAATGGGAGAGTTCCTTTTTCACCAGCCGCAGACTGGTGAATCGGAGAACATCGACTCATGGTGAGTACTCAGATCGCACAGTCATTTGATGTTCCACAGCTGGGCCTTTAGTCTCTATCAAATCCAAGTCATAAGCTGAGAACTAGTTTGCAGAAATATAATAGCCTTTGACAAAAAGTGTGCCTTAATTCCAAAGTGCCCCTCCTGTAATAGTCTCGTGGGGGCTTCCCTGGGCATAATAGAGCACCTTA
This sequence comes from Hystrix cristata, assembly GCA_004026905.1. Classification (NCBI taxonomy): domain Eukaryota; kingdom Metazoa; phylum Chordata; class Mammalia; order Rodentia; family Hystricidae; genus Hystrix; species Hystrix cristata. The sequence continues at coordinate 20,002 of PVJO010021683.1, read as the reverse complement.
TTCTGCTAAATTAGGCACTTTAAAGAGGTACCATTAGATCTGATGGCCCGTGACCCAGACAGCCAAGTTGTTTGCATTATAGCTTAGATCAACCAATGGAATTCTCTTATTTTCAGCCATTTTTGTTTTCTTTTCTATTTGTTTATTTTGACCACTCCAAGAGCTCGGCTAGAAGTCCAATGTGCTCTCCCTTGTGCCACAGAGCCAGTTTCCGTTTGTTTATTTTGAAACTGTGTCTTGCCCTGTAGTCCAGGCTGATCGTGAACCCTTGGTGATCCCCTGCCTCAGCCTCCCAACTGCTGGAATTATAGGTATGTGCCACCACACCCAGCACTTTCAACCCTGTAAACCTTGTAGCCTTTTTGGTCTCTCACTTAGTGGGTCAGAGAAGCACATTACATTATGCAAGTTCCAAAATTCAAAAAGGTCCATCAAATATTATGCATTGTCTTCTTTTTGTGCTGAGGATTAAATTTAGGGCCTTGTGTTTGTGAGGCAGGCACTCTAGTCACTGAGCTAAATCCCCGGCCCCTTATCCATCAATTTTAAGGAAATTGTGCAGGATATGTAAGTCAAGGTTGGAAGTTGTTATTTTTCAGGGTTTACAGCACTTCACCCCAAGCCCTCCTGGCCTTTAAGGTTTGTGTAGAAAAGTCTGGTGTAATTCTAATAGGTTTATCTTTATATGTGATTCATTGCCTTTCTCCAACAGCTTTTAAGATTTTGTCCTTGTGATGGACTTCTGATACTTTGAGTGTAATGTGGCATGGAAAGTTGCTCATTGGGTCATGGCTATTTGGGGTTCTATATGACTCAATTATCTGCATGTTTATTTCTTTACCTATATTTGGGGAGTTTTCAGCCATTATCTCTGTAAACAGGTTTTTTATGCTATTAGTATCATCTTCTGATTTTTCACTTATTCTAATTACCCTTAGATTAGTCTGCTTTGCATCATCTAGCAGCTGTTGGATCTATCTTTCATGTTCTCATGTTGTGTTTAAGGTGTTTTTAATAGTTGTTCTTTAAAGGTATCATTGTTTTCTAGTTCTGCATTTCTGTCCTCACACTGGTCACTTCTGCTGCCCATATTTTCAATATAATTTTTAATCTCCTAGATTTCTGATTGAAATCTTTTTGTGGATTCTAATTCTTTGAGTCATTTTTCATGTTTTGTATCATTTTCTTTAGCTCACCCAACTTATTAGTGTCTTCTGAAAGTTTCTGAATCATACTGTTTATTACTTCCACTATTTGTTTAGTTACATCTTCTGTGATCCCACTGAGTACCTCTTTGATCTGTTTTCTAACTTCCTGCTATCCTTTCAAGTAATTTAAGTGTGCAGTTTATCTGTTCTGCCACTTTGTTCCCCTTGGATTGGTTTTCAAGGAGTTGGGAGTTTGGGGAGGCATTTGTTGCCTAGTTGTCTCATTTTTGTATTAATTTATTTATTTGTTTGTTTTGTGCTGAGGTGTGTGGGTGCTTATACTGTAAATATTTTGTTGCTAGCATAGAGATCTCTTTAGCTGCTTTTGAGTGATGTGCTTTGGGCATGGCTAACTATAATTCTTTGCCTCACCCCCAAGATCTGACCACCTTGGTTAATTTGGGAGAGGGGAATGCTATATAATTATCCTCAGCAACCAATTTCTCTGGGAATGTACTCTAGTATTATTAAGGTGACAAAGGTAATCTGAGTGTTGTCTGAGTGACAATTGTGTAATATTATATATCAAGCAAATCAGCTACATTAGTATCGTCCAAGACAAACTGGATATTAACATACCATAGGACTCAATTATGTACCACCCTTAACTCTAGAGAAGAAATCTATAGTTTTGATGTAAACATTTAGACAACCCAGGTATTGACTTACAGCTAGTATGTGATAAATGTGACAGCTATATCTCTCCTAATGGTAGAAAAGTATTCAACAGTAATTTTACAGAGTTAACTATCAAAAGATTAACAAAGTTTTATGGTTATATGGTTAAAGATATAGTGTTTGGTAATTGAAGAATGCAAGTGGAAAATTTTAAACCTAAAACAATATGATATGAAAAGGAGGAGAGACAAGTGGCACAGAATATCTTATTGGGAGTAGAAGGATGTTCATAGAATTAGGTAAAAGTGAGAGAAAAAATTAATGAGAAATAGAAGCTAAAAAAAGAGAGAAAAAATAATGTAGGAAGTAGAAATAAGAGAGAAAAATCAAAAGAAGAAAAATTAAAAGGTAGAAGAGAAAAAAGGAATAAAAGTAAAAAGCAAGGAAGAAAAACAAAGAAAATTTCCCCAAGCTCCAATAAACTTGTGAAAAAGAAAGGAGGAAAGGAAGAAAAAGAGAAAAAAAAGCAAAACAAAACAAGTCAAAAAAAATGCACTAGCAAAAAAAGAAAGAAAGAAAGAAAAAAGAAAAAAAGAAATTTGTGATTTCAAAATTGTGGTTTTCTTCTGGAATCTATAATTTTGGGGCAGTGTTCAACTTAAAACATATCCCTGTTTATGCTGGTAGATAAAGAAGGAAGTCAGACCCCATATCTGTGCTGGATTCAGGCATCAGCAGGCAGTAGGACTCTGGTGAGGCACCAATGCTGCAACCTTTAAGTCCAGAGCAATCCAGGCTGAGCCTGACCTCTGGTCCTGGGTGCAGGACTTGTGTCCTTAGCTTAAACCCTTCAAAAGGGTCTTTCTCCAGCCCGACTGTGGCTCCTTGACTGCAGTTATCTACCATGACTGTCTCTCACCCAGTCACTGTGGGACTGTAACACAGGGAGCCCTGAATTGAAGCTATTCCACAGCTTCCCTGAATCCTGGGTTCAAACAATCAACCTTTCCCAAGAATGGTGCCTGATGAAGCACTCTCCAGAAGATATGATGGGTACTTGGACTGGAGTCACTTATCAGCTGCTGCCTGTTGAAGGACTCCCACAGCAGCAGAATCCCACATGCTCCCTGCTGCTTACTGGTCTATTCTGCTGTTGCCTTCCTCCCTGAAGCCCACTGAGTCCCCAACTTCCACCTTTTTTAGATTTTTTTTATGAAAAAACGAAATAAAATTTCACAGTCAAATAATAAGAGAAGATCAACAGTTATTCCACTGTGTATCATTATCTTCAAAGTACTTACTCGGAGTACAAGACATAAACCAAAAAGATTCTTACAAAAAAGAAACATAAGAACATCTCTCTTTTCAATGAACTAAGAAAATCTAGTGGTACAAATGAAACCAATTAGCACATACACTGAAATATTTTAAATGTAATTTAAATAGAATTACAATGGAATTTGTAATTTGGGGAAATACATGAACTTCTCTATTTGTCTCTGTAGGCTTAGTCTCTCTTTCCAACAAGGCACAAGTCAGGAGCTGGGGAGAAAGTGCAGATTGCCCCCCCCCCTTTTCTTCATTGTGTTCTATCTCTGCAATTTTTCTCTAGGTTTTAATTGTCCTTTCAGATCCTTCTTGGTTCTTGGGGATCTATGTCTCTCTTTTTTTCTTCCCCAAGTTATTTTCCAGTGTCTGCATTCCAAATCTTAGAGAGGCTAAGTTGTTGTTATTTATCACTCCAAAATTTTCTCAGAAGGCCCACAACTTGATGTCTTGAATCAATTGAAAGTCCTCACCTTTCGTAAGTTGATGAGGACACACCATAAAGTTTTTACGACCCTGCATTTCCATTGGATATCACTCAACAGCAGTGCTCACTGTATTTTTGATCACACCTCATAGAGACAGACATAAAAGAGTACTTTCTAAAAATGGCATAATGATGGGATAAGTGTACCAGGAGAGAGGGTTTACTGGTGAGGGAGATAGAAGTGTGTCTTTCATTGTAATAATTTTTTTTAAGATTTAAACATTCACCATATATTTTGACCACCTGCAGTCAATATTAATAAACAAAACATTGTATCTCCTTTTTCAAATACTCTTCCTTTACTGAGAAAATATTTTTCTGCCCAAAGATTTCCTCAAGGTAATTTTGACATCCTTATTCCTCAAGCTATAGATTAATGGGTTTAGCATAGGTACCACAATGGTATAAAACAGGGAAGACACTTTCCCTTGGTCAAGGGGCAAAAGTGATGGTGGTTTGAGATACATGAAAGCCCCAGAACCAAAAAATAGAGAAACCACAATAACATGGGAGCTGCAGGTGCTAAAAGCTTTGGACCGACCCTCTGTGGAATGAATATGAAGAATGCTTGACAGGATAAGGGCATAAGAAATGAAGATGGTGCTAATGGGTATTCCAATGCCAATGGCCACAACAATAAAGACCACCAACTCATTTGCATAAGTATTGTTGCAGGAAAGCTCAAGTAGAGGAAGAATATCACACATGAAATGATTGACAACGTTGTCAGAACAGAAGGTCAGGCTCATTATGCTTCCTGTGTGAGCCATGGCCCCAGCAAAGCCCATCCCATAGACACCTAACAAGAGGAGTGAACACACCTGGGGAGACATGGTGACTGTGTACACCAGTGGGTGACAGATGGCAACATAGCGATCATAGGCCATTGCTGAAAGGAGGAAAGACTCAGCCATGACAAAGAAGCAGAAGAAAAAGAGCTGACTCATGCACCCAGCATACAAGATGATGTTCTTCTTTAAAATAAAACTCATCAGCATTTTTGGGGTGATGGCAGTGGAGTAAGATAAATCTATTATGGAGAGGTTGAAGAGGAAGAAGTACATGGGGGTGTGCAGGTGAGAGTTCAGTGCTATCAGGACAATCAAGCCCAGATTCCCCAGCACGGTGACCAGGTAGAAACCTAGAAACAGGAAGAAGAGGGGAATCCGGAGTCCTGGCTGGTCAGCTAAGCCTACAAGGAGAAACTCTGTCACAGAAGAGTTCTTGGCTACCATGCTTCTCTCTTGAGTATGATATGTGGCATCAAGAAGAGGACAATTTGGAAATAAGCATCAAAACAACCCGTCTATATCTATCCTTTATTCCTGGAAAAAGGAATCCACAAAGAGAGATTCGAACTTTGGTTGCAAGACTTTTCCCATTTGCTATGGGTAGTAGCAAACTACCATGAACTTTAACTTCCAGGTTACCACACCAGTCTAAACGTTACTTCCAGAACAAGAGCTGGTGCTGCTCACAAATGGGGTGCTACAATCCAGTGTGGTGTCTTTTATATTTCAAAGTCAGTCTCTTTACTCTGTCCTTCCCTCCCCTGCCTCCACTTCAGATGCTGTTTCTAGGCCTCTTCGCTGTCCTGAAAGGCAGAACTCAAAGTAGCTCTGGGTCAGGGCTGTAAGAAGAAAAAGGTGAGGCAGTATTTCTGTTTTTAATTCAGTATTTTAGATTTTTATTTTATTTTTATTTTTTTAAATAAATGCATTTTTATTTGTGTTTTTCCAAGATGTCTTAGTTCAAGTGGCTGCAGCACTAAGAATATTTTTGAAAGCTAAAAGTTACGTGGAATTTACTGCAAGAGGCTCTGTTCTGAAACCCATGTGACAATATCATTATCCTCATTTTACAGATGAGATGACTAAAGTTGAGGAACTAACTCAAAAATGATAAAATTGAAAAATGAGATTCAACCCAAAGTAGATCTTTCATAGTGCCACTCTTACAGTGTTACATGACTGACCTCTTAACGTGACTGACCAGGTTCAGCTCTTTGTTTCTTTAGAGCTGTCACAACATACAGTACTTGACTGTCTCTTGTCCAAGTTTTCCTGGGGAGGATAAAAACCTGGTAAATACAAGAAAACAGCTTTGAGCTCAGCCTAGATGAATGAATCAAAACCTCTTGTTAATTTACCAAAATACCCCCTCCCACCACCACTTCCAGAAAAGAGACAGCACCTATTCCTGCCCCATGGATAACAAGGGAATAAGGAGTTTGATTCTGGGTTACAAGTCTCACCAACTTGATTATTAAGACATTGACTCCCTTAGAACTATTTCCTCTAAAACTGCACTGCTTAAGGAAGAAAAATATTAGTTTATCCCTTGGAATTGATGGATATGGCTTTTAGAAATAATTCTTTCATTCAAGTAAGGATCCTTCTGTATTTCTAAGAGAAAAAATATTGTGGAAAAAAAGATTTTGATTACCATCTCCAATAACGTACCTGACATAGTGCACTTATACTGACTCCTAGCTGCCAGGAACCCAGCCACTCTACAAATACATTCCATCTGTTCCTCAAGGTGATACCACTTCAGACGTTAAACACTCACAGAGATGTGTTTCAGAGCCTAGAGTTATGCCTAGGTCTGTCCGGCTCCAAGTCCCTTCTCTGAACCATTACATTAAACTATCTTGGAAGGAGACCCACTAAAATCCATAAAGCAGGGTTCTCGCCTTCTTGGATCTGAGACTCTCTTGGAGAATAATAAATAAATATTCAATAAATTTAGTAAAAAGAATTATAAAAGCCAAGAAATTCTAACACAGAGGATTATTGGAATTTACAATAGGACACTGAATAATTTATTCATATTTCAACTCAGTCCAGGAATTAATTGCACTACTCCCAGCTTCAAAAACTAAAAGGGATTTCTCAGATCCCCTTCCCTATCTTCTCATGGAGGGTAAGTTTAAAGGTAATAAAAAGACCTTATCAGGTAACTACTCTCAATAAATACCAGCCTTTCTCTAAACTACTAATTAGTTAAAATTCTCATTGACTACCCCTGCCTTCCACCCACATTCCTTAAGCAATTCTCCCAACAACCTGTTTGGTTTCCTTTTGTCTTTTTCTGTCTTCTACTGCTCACTTCTAACCTCCGCCTTGACAAAACCTGTCTGATGTATGTCCCAATCTCTCAGGTCCTTGTTTTCTATCTATAACAACAAACCCACAACTCACAGAATTTTAACTTCAAAAGACTAAAGATATTATCTTCTGTGTTTCCCAAACCTATAGCTGAGCAAAATAATTACCTAGAGTGGTTATTGAATAGAAATCTGAGGCTTACCCAGGCCTCCTGAATCAAACTCTCTCTGGGTATGAAAATGGTCACCATATTTTTAAAAAATCTTTCTAAGTATTTCCAGTGCCAGAAACTTGGGAGTTCACACAATTAACATTCACCCTTATCCTACAGGCAAAGACACTGTGGAATCCTAAGGAAGTCAAGTCACTTGCCCAAGGTCACAGAATTAGTTTAAGTCCCTACATTCCTAATCTCTCCTTACCTGTAAAAACATATGGCCTTCAATTTGGCTGGAATCCAAAGCACAGTAGTGAAACCAGAAGTGAGTGAACATTACATTTCAGGAACAAGGGAGTAGCTAGTATTACACTTTCTCTTGGAGCACTAACAGCTTTTAAGACTACAAAAACATATAGAGCTACTATGTGAAAACTTTGGAAACCTGACAGGAAAGGATGAAATTCTTTAAAGAAGATAAGACAATGAGGTGACTACCATATTCACCACCAACCTTCTTCCTAGAGGCAATTTCCAAACTAAGAATAGTGAAGTGGAGCCCAAGCAAATGACAACAACCTCTATTATTCTAATAAAGAAGGCCAGAGTTCAAGGATGCTAAGACAGCTGGAATGTGTAAGTCAGTGAGGAAAGAGCCACAGGAAGGACACTTCAGATTCTCAGCTAAGCATTACATTTTGGATGTGTAGCCAAAGATTCCACATGTCTAGAAACAAGAGCTGATGGGAGATTAAGAACTGGACTGAGATCACAGAGAATGCATAATGCTAGAAAGATTTTAAAATTCTGACCGGGTGGGAGTAGATAGATTTTGATCAACAGCCATTTAAATGAGATCTCTGCAAAGCCATACACTATGAGTAAGCCATATATTATGAGTATGTCCTTAGGCTAAAGACAAAACTGAAATACAACTGTCAAAACAACAGGAGTAAAGTGATCTAATAAATCAACTTTATCCTAGAACAAAATCGAACACTGTAGAAATGATAAAAGAATTCACTGTCTCTACACCATATCTAAAATGTCCAGCCTCATAGAATCAAAAATTACTAGAAATACAAAGAATTCAGAAAGGTGATCCATAATCAAGAAAAAAAAAAAGAAGTACATTCATAAAATTGTTCCAGATGAAAGCTCATATTTGCAGGAAGAAATGTGGCCACTGGAAATATATGGGTATATGTAAAATGTTACCTTTAAATTTCTTTTCAAAATTACTTTGGCTTTAAAACAATAATTTATCATGGACTTATAATAGATGGAGAAGTAAAATATGTAAGACAACAACAATATAAAATAATAACACAAATAACACACTAAAAAATTATAGGGGAGTATAGCTAAAATTCCAACAGAAGTTGGATAGGAAGAATAACTGCTAATGTTCTATGGCACAATAGGGTTACTAAAGTCATAAATACTTAAATGATATATTTCAAAATAAACTCTAAAAAATTTTGAATGTTTTGAACACACACACACAATATTTGAGGTGATGAATATGCCAGTTACCCTGATCTGATCATTATATATTGTATATACATATTGTATACATACTACATTGTACCTCTAAATATGTACAGCTATCATGTCAATTAAAATATTTTAAAAATTCAACATAAGACCTAAAATGAAATACAAAAAGATTCAAATAATCCAAGTAGGGAAAAGTATTGGATTAATGTTTTAAAAATTAATCGACAATTTCACTTAATAGAAGAGTAAAACCATATAAGCACCTTATTAGATGCAGTAAAAGTGTTTGATAAAAGTCAATACTTACTCATCACAAAGATTATCAGCAAAGTAGTTGGAATACAGAGAAACGTCCTAAGCCTGATTAAAGATGTCTATTGAAAACCTACAGCTAATGTCATGCTCAATAGTAAAGTACTGAATATCTTCACTATAACATCAAAAACAATGCCCCTTCTCATAAATTCTGTTTAATTTTGCATGGAAAATTCTAGCCCATTTGATAAAGAAAAAGCATGACACTTCTCAACAATCAGTCATAGGTCCAGGAAATGACCCTTAAATAGTCTGACACTAGTCATAGCAGTCCTTAAGTTAGAATACCAGAATCCCTGCTACAGAGATAAAATATGCTCTACAGTACAGCCAGCAAAGTAGAACCAAGATTCAGGATCTGCATGGCTGAAGAATCCTTGCTCTGCCCACCCTGGTCATGGTTTCTTTTAAATTCACACAAGTGTAGGAACCCAGCAGCTTGTCAAGCCCCCTGATGATCATGGCACCAATTACTGTATGTTTATGTGTGTGCACACATGAGTGTCTGCTTGCATATCTACCTCTGTGACACATTTTCAGCCAGTGCTCCACAATAATGCTGTATCATCTGCAGGCTGACACAAAATTTTGCCTATTCTACAGTAAGTCTGATAAATCCCTCTTGATCTTAATCCCACTACAAGTAAGTTATTAATGAAGAAAAACAATTAACTATCATAAAAGCCCTCAGAGACCCAAAGGCAGAGAAGATCTGAGGGATTCATTAAAGATTTCCTTTTCTCTAAATGCCATAGAGATGTTTGTCTGGATAATGCAATAGCAGAAAAAGCTCCATTGAACAGATGTCTTTTCAGTATTATGGCCATGAAAACTTTATTTCAAATGCATTTAAACTATGGCTTCTGCAAAGTCAAATTTATTGATAATTATCACTTGCAGTATAAGCAAGAAAGAGCATAGAAAGAAATATTGTGACTGTTCATTTTGATAGAGAATCTTGCTTTTTCAAAACCTGAATTTCTGCTTAACGAGTGGCTTCTTTGCTTTAGCTATTTCTAGAACTTATCTAACATACAGTGTATATTTATACATTATACATATTACTACATAAAAGTGCATGTCTGATCCTTAAACATGTATTCAATGTCTTTACATATATGCCTCAGAGTTTTGGTAAACAGAGAGCTCAGAATGGCCCCAAATGAGTCATTCATTACTACACACAAGAGAAACACAAGAACATGCCCTAATTCCAACAAGAAGCACAGAGCCTGGCTGGAGAGAAACCACAGTACCTCGTAGGACATGATTTGAAATAGCCTGCCCTCAAGAAAATAAATAAAATTAATTTCATTAAATATGAGTCATATGGGTCAGTATTCTGCGTAAAGTTCAATTAATCTTTAACTTATTTATTACTTTAGAATTTTAGGTTTAGGGTAAAAAGTCATGGTTCATGTTCTGGAGTGTCAGAGAAGCACTCTGCTACCATCTGTGCTTCACCTGTCCTCTCCTCAAAAATATTTCATCTTTCCCACATTCTAGGCATTTATTTATTTTTTAAGTGCTTGGAAAGCTCATCTGTTCAGCACCTTTGTCTGTAAGGGTATGTTCCAAATTTGTGGCTTTAGCCCTCTTATTTCAGTTTAGTTCATAAACTGTGTCCAGTCTTCACTACATACTTCCAACGGGCTGGCCTCTGGTCTCTTAGGATGCTATCCTCACTGCAGTACCAATAAGGTGAGTGCCTGTCAACTGGCCTAGAACAGTCGAAGGTATGCCTGTTGTTTCAACAAAATCATTACCAATGTCCACTTTCTACTCCCTAAGCTTTCAGAACATGAACTTTGGAATCAGACTAACCTCAGTACAAATCTTGGCTCTACCTCTTACTAAATATGTGACCTTAGTAGGAGTTTAACTTTTCTCTGAACTTTAATTCCTTAATCATAAAATTAAGATAATAATATCTCAAAGGAATGCTGTAATGAATAAATGGTGCTAATTATAACATGTAGAAGCCATAAAGTGAAGTAGATTTTTAAATTATCTATCTTAACAACAATGATGCTCTATATAGATTGGGGTGACAGAATAGACTAAAACAGAGTGGTAGTTAGCCAGGGAGGTGAACTAGAAGAGTTCCGATAGCAGTAAATATAGAAAGAGACATTTTAACGGAATAACTAACATAGATTGATGTCCCAGTGGTACAAGAGAGATGGATGGAAAAGAACAAATCAAATCTGACTGTTAACTGAAACTCAAAGAATCAAGAACAGGATGACAAAAAGGGACTTTTTTTTTAAATGAAAGGATTATGAACTGAATTTTAGACAAGAGCACAAAGTGCTAGCAAAGTATTTAAAAGGTGAAGATCAGTAAAAAAGTTGAAAATAGAACTTCAGACCATAGAGGAGAAAAAGGAAGATACAAATTGGAGAATTTTCAGAACAGAGGCGATGACAAAAGCAGATCAATACTGAGTTTATTATATTTCCCTATAAAAATCTTTTCTGTGATCTGTATCTTTACTTGCCATGTGTAAAATATTTAGTCATTTCTTTTGAAATAATTTCCTGTTTCCACCCCTTTTTCTAGAACTCTACTTAACATTTGTATTAATTGGGTATTCCATGGATTACTTAGCCCATTCATTGTATCTCTGAGTGCTTTAGCTTTAATAGTTTCTGTCACTCTATCATTGTGTGCTATTAAGCCCATTGAGTACATTTTTCATTTTTTATATTGCATTTTTCATCTATAGACTTATTATATCACTCTTTTTTATATCTTCTAGTTATATTTTCGTGGTGTTCATATTTACTTTTAAATCCTTTGGAAAATCTTTAACAGCTGTTATCAAACTCTTGTGTCTTAATTTAATCAAATCTGTTATTTCTGTTTCTTTTCCTCCTGGTTTTGGGACATATTTTCCTGCTTATCTGAATGCTAGAATTTCTTTTTTCTTTTCTTTCCTTTTGTGTGTGTGTGTGTGTGTGTGTGTGTGTGTGTGTGTGTGCTGGGGATCGAACTCAGGGCCCTATGCTTACAAGGCAGGCACTCTAACCACTGAGCTAAATCCCCAGCCCCATAGAATTTCTGATAGAATGATGAACATTGTGTGCTGTCTGAGGTTTTTTGTGGCAGCCATTTAATCTACTGGAAGATCACCTTGATGTTTTTAAGGCTAAATTTTAAGCTTTGTTGGAAAATATCAACTATATTCTAGAACTTTATTGTAGAACTACATTAGCCCTGTGATACTAAGACCTCATGGATCCTCTAATGAATGGTACAAATGTCCCAGGTGCTCTCCCTACTGGTTATTGGTGGTAACACAAGCACTCCCAGCCCTATGTAAGCTATGAAAATTAATTGTACAGAGTTTCCAGATATTTGTTCTTTCCCAAGCTTCATAGATAAACACAGTTCAGTTTTCAGACAAAGACGCAAGCAGTTTTCTACACAAATTTCTACAGCTTTTATTCTCTATTGCTTCAGTATCTTTCTCCACACATTCCAGATATCTCAGCATCCCAAAATCTGATCTATATCTTCTCAGGGCAGTAAAAATGCTGTACTTTATTTGCACTTCCCTTCCTCAAGCAATGGTATAGACAGTGGCTACATACAGGGTGTCAGGATGAATACAAGCATCATTGTATTTGTATCTCTTTTATCTTAGATCGCAATTCAACAATACTTGTAAAAATCTAGTATCTGTTATCTGCCATGGCCAAAAAAAGAAGTTATAATTACTTACTTTTGCTTATCTGACCTTTTGTGATTTACCAAAGAACAGAAGGTAGAGAAAGAGAAAAACAAAAAAAAAAATCTGTGAGCAGAAAACATACATACCTGAAATATACTAAATACTCAGTAAATGGCAAGGACTAATGACTTTAATAGTTTATGATCAAAAATACTTGTAAAATATTCAAAACACTATATTAGAGAAGTTGGTGCAAGAGGATCACTTGACTCGCATATGCAAGACCAATCTGGGCAATGTAGGAAAACTCCATTCTACAAAAAAGTCACCAAAAATATAGCCTATGAATATCTTGTTGAATATGGTCTTCAATACATCCAACAAATACACTTTTCTCATGAATATACTAAGCAAATATATCCTACTTCTGTATACATGCCTCGAATGACCTTCTTATATTGCTAACGCCAGTGTTTTTTCTTCTTAATATGAAATAATAATATATAGGATATTTGGGAGGATTGTGAAATGATAACATCACAACCCAATCTCATTAATGCCATCTATCACAAAGAAAGGTGGCATGTTATCCTTTTTAGCCACATGCCAATGGGATAAAAGGCACTAGAAACTAAAAATATGGAGAGCATCTGTGCCAGAAGAAACAGAAAGATGCAACAGGACATCTGCTAAGCCTAAAAACCCAGACTAACTAACACCATTGCTCGAGACTCTAAACAGGCCTGTTTGAGGATAGTGCCTAACACTGGAAGGGATTTGTATGCTCTAATCATGGGTGAATGTGCAGGGGACCACGGTAAGATCTAAAGGGGTGAGAGCAGCACCAATGCCATGAACTAGCGAGCCAACCAAAAGCTCCCTATGAGAATCAGCTAGTAGGAATAAAACCCCAAACTCAGTAGAACTGCAACAATAGAGAGGAAAGAAAGAAAAGGTCCACATAAAAGTAGAAAAGGGACAGAGCCAGAGATCAAGGCATCGTACTTTTGAATGCTTCACAGAAACAGAGGGCATTATATAGAAGTGGCATTAGAAAAATAGTAATTTGATATTTTAAAAAGAATCAAGGGAAAATTATTATAAGAAAAAAGAATGATTTTTGCTTGTCTTTTTTTTTTTTTTGAGACAGGGTTTCACTACGTAGTTCATGCAGACTTTAACTCACTTTGCAGCCAGACTGCCCTCAAACTAACAGCAATCCTCATGCCTCAGCCTCTCAAGTGCTGAGATTACAGGTGTGCACCACCAGGCCTGGCAAGAATGATTTTCTTACAGAAATTGTAGAATAAGATACAAAGACATGATCACAAATAAACACTATAACATTATTTCAAAATGAGCTAAAACATATTATGAATATTATATAAGGTATAAAAACACATTACAATGTGGAATTAGAAAAATGATAAGTTAAAACATAGAATTTGGTGAATTGGGAAAACAAAAGAAAATTTTATGGATGAAAACTGAACTAGGACTAATAGAAAATAAATAAACACAACAAATAATACCTTAAATGAAATAGAAGATAAAAGAGAGGGAAAAAGTAAAAATGAAATAAGAATTAAGGGGAAAATAACAAATGTAGAAACTGGGCAATAAGACCTAACTGGCATAGAGCATGAGCCTCAGCAGAGACAGCCAGACCAAGAGAACACAACAAAGTGAAAAAGATATTTCAAGAAACTCTTCCTGGAGTTTAAAAGATAGATCTGAAGTGACAGATTGGAAGAAACACCACACCTAAGAAAATTGTCTCCAGTGAAAAGCATGTCCAGATAAAATTACTGGACTTTCTTATTGGGGGAGAAACATCCTGGGAGAACTGTGTAGTCCTAATTTTCTAGCTTTGTTTGAAAAAATCTAGGAAGAATGATGAATTCAGAAGCAAGGGCCTTCTGGCACCTAGTTTGTGTTCCTGAAATATCATTTCCCCACTAAAAGAAACCAAGTCTCTTGGAGAAAATGGTTGATTCCAGGTCTGAAGAATGAAATGTTGAGATGAGTTCAGAACATCTTGTCGTATCATCTACCAAGGAGAGTAAAAGATTACAGAGGTAATTTGAAGAGAATTTCAGAGGTCAAAATCAGAAGAATGTTATCAAGAAAAGGATAACACCTGCAACGGATTGAAACTCACAAAGTATGTTATACTGGGTGAGTTTATGATGATAGCAAAGTAAAATAATCGGTCAGTTTTCAAGATCAGGAAACCAAATAATTGTTTTGGAAATTAGAAAATGAAAGTGATGTAAGTATTTTTAACTTAACTGTGGTGATCAATATTATAAACATTTGCATTTGATTAAAAAAAATGTTAAAAAAATTTTAAAAACATGTAACAAAATACACAGTGACACCAACAACTACAAGGAAAACTGAAGAACTAGAAATAAAAATCAATAGATTGTGTCAATGTGAATATCCAGAGTGTGATATTCTTGCAATTGTTTACAAGATGGTACTACTGGGGGAAATGGCATACAAAGTACAGCTGAGATCTCCCTATATTATTGATGACAACTGCATATGAATCTGCAATGATCTCCATATTAATACTTTAAAACTCTTTATTAACAATATTTTCACTGATAACAAAATACTGAACATGTTCTTGAAACAGAAATCTTCTTAGGAACAAATTTCTCTAGTGAATGAGTGTGTATGAATAAAGAGTTCCTAAGAGTCTACCTGCCATGCCCCTCACCACCTGCTAGTCCACACTGTCAGTCTAGAGGTGCAGTAGTAGAGAAACCAGTTCAAGGTTACTTATGAACTTAGCACTCCTTTACTAAAACTACAGTTTGTTTTAGTAAAATGTTTGCCTATGTTTTCAAAACACTTTAAAATAAACATTTCAATGCTGCTTTGACAATGGACAATGATGGACAATGTTACTAATGATGAGTAACAATCATAATGGTAGTAATCGCTGATGATGTTGATGGTCATGACAGAGATAGTTATGAAAAAGATGACAACGGATGATGAAGAGGAGGAGGATGAAGATGATGACAATGATGATGATGGCACCGTTGGTGCGAAAATATTCCAATGTTTGAACTAGATTTGAAGTTTCTATAACTGCAAGATGACTCTATAAGTATTAAGAAAAATTATTCACATACCAGGCGCAAACCAAGATTCTAATTGTTCCTTAGTGAGGACCACAGTCTCCTGAGTAGCTACATCCCAAGAGAAGTTCTTTGTTTATTTTTGTAAACAGTACTCCCGGTCCACCAATCTCAGTGACCCCTTTTCCACATCTGTACTAGGCTTTATGAGCACATTTAGCACTAGACATATATCTATATATTTCCACCACTTGCCGATCGCTGAAACCAATGGTGTCCCCTGCAATTTCCAGGAGATGGTGTATCAGTTTTCCTCCACATATATATTTAATACATACCTAAAACAATTGGATAAGAAGATCATTCTCCTATGAGCTCTTATTTTTCACTCAGGTCATTTACAATTGTGTGTTTACCTTCATCTTTTAAGTGCATGGTTCTCAGGATGCTATGTTCTCTTCAGCTGCAATCCTGAGCATCTGATGGCTTGGGAAGACTAGAGGTAATACTTACAGTAATTTATGGGTAATGTGTGGTTCGTGGTGGCCTGCTTTATAACATTAGAATAAAATCCCAGCTGTCTGAACTCCTCCTATACAATGGTGTGCCCATCCTCACCTCAATCGCTATGCACTGTTTTGCAAAGCACTTTGATCTGTGGTAATGGCTATTCAAGGTGTATTTTGTACATTTTTATTATATTTAGAGATAGAGATTGAGTGAAGGGAAATACATAATATTGTAAATCTCTTGTTAGCTACAAAAAAAATGGAAATGTATTTTTAAGAATGTACAATGCAATGTAGATTGCTTTGTCTTCACACTAGATTCTAAGGATTTTAAAGACTATTTCTTGCACCTAAGAAAAATACTATTATTGTTATTGGAATCAAATGAAATTTATTTTTAAATCACAGTAAAAAATCAGGTTTAGAAATATTAATCCATGTAAATGTATATATGCATGGCACATACCCAAAAGGATGTCCACTGCCAGTGTTAGGCTCCAAGTAATTGAAAAATGTGGAGTTTTAATTCTTTGCTTAATTTTTACAATGTTCAAAAATGCATAGAAATTATAAATAATATCCTTACCATCTTCAAATTTTTAATAAATTCATTTTGCTAAATAATGATATAGAGATGCACAAAAAAAATCCACAACAAACAGTGTAGTTTAATGAAGACAAAACAGACTGGTGGTCAGGAGACTTGAGTTTTAGGACCAGTTTGCCTCTGACCAGCAAGGGTATATTCAGTAACCTGTCGACCTTTTAGAGCTTCAGTTTACTGCACAATGAAAACAAACAAGCTTTCCTTCTTTTTGTGTTTACAAAGCATATAGTAAGCCAAGAGTAAGCATGTTGCAATCACACAATTCTGTTGCAATCACACAATGCAGATTTATAAGGCTGCATACAGGAGGCCAAGGAAGAGGTTCATGATCAGAGAGGAACAGAGGTGAATTTCATTCTAAGTTACCAATAATCAGTATACCTGGGGCTAGTCATCAGTATCTGCAATCACATTTTTCTCAATATGAAATAGGAGTAAAAGTTCTGCCCTAAAAATATTTTGCCCGATATTGATCATTACATCAGGAAACAACACAGTGAGAATTTTATGTTTATGAACATAAGAAATAATTCTGATAAATGAGGATGTCCACACCGATGTCACCGCCAACTATGATGATCCATGCTTCCTAGAGACATGACTATAATTTGAATACTTTGTCATTAGGCACAGAACAGTACAAGGGGAAGGGGAAGATGGTGGAGCAGTGAACAGCAGAGAAACAGCCTCACTGAGATTTGTTGTCCAGACACTGGAATATAGTAATTTAAGGAAGAGAAGAAGGAGGGAAGTGGGTTCCCAGGACCCAGCAGGGATCTGAAGTGAGAAGTGAAGCCCATGGGGAGAGCAAAAAGAGAGACCTCAGCGCAGAAGAAACAGGTGGCAGACAGCACTTTCTCCCAGAGCCCTGGCTCACAACATAGGAAGGCAGCTCGAACCTGCAGACACAGTGACTACAGGTGACCCCAGAGGCCTCCACAGAACGACACACCAGTGGAACAGAGCGGTGGACACAACAGATGCAGCAGCTGGTGAGTTATTTGGGTTAGAAATCCCCCAGGAGATGGCAATCGGCCAGTCACCATCTTGGAAAGGGGCAGACTGAGCTCAGAACTCAGAGAAGCTGTCGCTGGCAGCTCTCTAGGTGGGGGCAAGGTGAGCCAACTTCAAGCTCAAGTCAGCAGGAGTGGGTTTAGTGGAACTGGTGGTGAAGCCTTGCTATTGAACCAGCTGAGAACACCCACTACCCTGCCATAAATCTACTGCTGGGATTAATCAGCAGGGACCTGGGCCTGCCTACTCTACCAGTGACAACAGAGACATGCCTGGAAGTAGACACTTTTTTTCCCCGTTGCTGTTGTTGTTGCTGGGGTTTTTTTTCCCTCTGCTCTCTTTTTTCTCGTTTTTTATTGTTTTTAGATGAATGTGAATTTTTTTTTCTAGTTTTTTTGTTCTTATTGTTTTGTTCTGTCCTTGTTTTTATTTCTTCCTTCTCTCTTTCCCTCCCATTTTCTTCACTAGTTTCCCAAAGTTTCCATAATCTTCCCCTGTCCTCCAGCCTTGCTTCTCATCTCTTCTTCTTCTTCTATTTCTCTATTTTTTCCTCCTAATTCCTTTTGAATTTTCTCCCCTGAGAGTAAAATCACCATATTGAGGGTATACTTACTGTATACAAGTTTCTGGTTTATTTTAGATATTGTTATATAACCAAAAATCTAGTTCATATGGTTAAAGATGGCAAATTAATAGTTACCACAGTCAGTCATTTTCTAGCCTGTGTTTGATGCTATTGTTACTACTAGCTGTACTACTTTAGCCAAGGAGTCGGAATTGTTCTAATCAGTTGTTCTTCTTTGTATGCCAAAACTAAGATTGCCTAAGGGCCATAAATAACACTATAGGCCAGGGTCAAAGAACCAGAGAGTAGGCCAAATAGACAGCGACTTCTCAGCCCCAGTAAATTGAAGAGGTAGATCTTGCAACAGACTCAAAACCCAAAAACCAGCTACACCTGGAAGACATCTCCAAGGAAACAGTCATTTCCAAAGAGTTCTTGATACTAGCAATAAAGCTACCTGCCATAGGCAATTCACAAGCATCAACTCAGGAATTAAATGAAAGAAAGAAAGAAAGAAAGAAAGAAAGAAAGAAAGAAAGAAAGAAAGAAAGAAAGAAAGAAAGAAAATGAGAAAGCATGCAAGCAAGATGCAACCCCAGACCCCTAGCTTCCCAAAGGCAAATCCAAGGGCTAACGAGGTGTAACAATCTGAAAGACACCCACCCAGACTCTTGGAAGTGGTAACAGCAGAAGTAATAAAGTAGATGAATGATATTGTAGAAAAAAAATCAAAACAAATAATTTCCACAATGAAAGACATGATTAGTGATCTAGAGCAGATACAGAGGAATGTAATAGTGCCTTGCTTTGCTATTACAATCTAAAAATAACAATAGCCATAATTAGCTATGGAGCACCTTCTGTGTGCCAGTCCCCAAGGATAAAGCATTGATCATTAAATCAGCACATTTGTGAATGGAACCCAGGCATCAATACTTTTTAAATGTTCCAAGTAGTTATACAGGACACATGGAGAATCACTGCCTTAACGTCACATCCTGTGAATAACTAAGAAGACATTCTTCATACTTAATGATAACTCACATTTGAATAGAAAACAGTACTTGAATTAAAATTGGTGTGATGGTTTTTCTTGTTTGTTTGTTTTAAGAAGCAGTTTATTTTGGCTAGAATATGCTGCCAAGGGGAACAGTGGGCAAGTTTTCAAGAGAGAGATTGTACTATCCGTGTGAGATATTAGGGTTATTATAAGGGTTTTAGGGTATAGAAAAAGGGTCTTGACAGCAAATATGATTATCTAAAGAATGTCTTTTTCTGGCTCATTTAGCACTTTGTAGATCTTCCAGGAGCACTTGCATTGTGTTTAAAATTATGTTTGCAGTTGCAATTTTGATAGGTCCACTTCCTCTGTCTTAGAGAAGGCCCATATCTAAAGATAAAAAGTGACTAGGAGATACATAGAGAGAGAGATAAATAGATAGATAGATAGATAGACACAAAATGGTCAGGCCAGACTCATGGAGAGGCATGAATGGGCTTTACATCAAAGGGTTTGTTGCTGTCTTATGACTCCCTACTGAAAACAAGAGCTGGATGTCTTTAACTGGAGTTCTTTTGTGAACATTGATTGGTAATTTCACTGACTTGAGAACACCTAGGAGATTAGTGAAACATACTTTGGGTGTGTCTGAGTAGGACATACAGATATAACCGTGGGGACTATATCTAGTCCTTGCCCCTTCCTCTCTGGCTCTTCCCTTATGCTCTGCTTCCCAGGTGCTATGAGTGAAACAGGTTTCCTGTCATCTCCTCCCACCCTGATGTTTCTGCCTTAGAGCCAGTGAACCATTGACT
>PVJO010021682.1:0-29248 GCA_004026905.1 Hystrix cristata | reverse complement strand
TACAATCATTATATCTTCCAGCCTAATTGTTCCCTTAACTAACATGTAGTGATTTTCTTTGTCTCTTCTGATTAGTTTTAGCTTGAACTTTACTTTGTATGAGAATAAGATTGCTACTACTGTTTGTTTTCAGAGTCCTGTTGCATGAACTATAGTGTTCCATCCACTGATTTTTACTCTAAGAGTTTCTTTTTTTTTTCCTTAGATGAGTTTAGTGAATGCAACAGACTGTTAGATTCTGTTTTTCTGATCCACTCTGCCACTCTGTATCTTTTAATTGGGCAGGTGAAGCCATTTCTATAGAGAATTATTAACAAAAGTTATTGAATTATTTATATCATTGCATCCATTTTCTGTTGATGATTCCTTTGTGTATTTCTTTTTCTGTTTAACTACTTGCCTTACATGATATACTCATTCCACCATTTTTTTTTATCTCTGTCTAGGTTATTCTTCTGTACTTTTTGATGTGTAGCATTTGTGTTCATGTATCTCTTAAGCTGTTCTTTCTCATAGAATGCCCTTCATTCCTTCATCAGTTTTGAAATACAGTTTTGTAGAATATATTATTCTGTGTTGGAAGTTGTTTACTTTTAAGGCTTGAACCACTTCACTCCAAGCTCTTACAACCTTTAAAGTTTGTGTTGAGAAACCAGCTGTAACCCTAATGGATTTACCTTTATATGGGATATTTTTTCTTTCCTCTGACATGTTTTAAGGTTCTCTTTCTGTTGGACATCTGGGATTGTGACCATGATGTATCATGAGGAACTTCTTTCTTCATTGTGATTTATTGCTGTTCTGTAAGCCCTGTTTACATGTTTGTTGAGATCTTTCTCCATACTTGGAAATGTTTCTATTATGATTTCTGTAAAAATATTTTCTGTTCCATTTTCACAGTTTACTAATTTCTCTGTAATGCCATTTAGCTTTAGTTTAGTTTTGGCATCATCTAGTAGCTTTTGGATAATTTTTTTCTTGTTCCTTTGTCATTTTTAAGGCATCTCTGAGTAATTATTCTTGACTTTCCATTTTGTCCTCAATTGCTGGAACCCTGTTTTCACATTGGTCATTTCTGCTGTTTATGATTTCTGCATAATATTTTATCTCCAGTATTTCTCTTTGGTACTTTTTCATGGAGTCTATATCCATTACAAAAATTTTATTCATATTTTGAATCATTTTGGTCAGAACTTCCGATTTTGTATTTGTTTCTCCCATTTCCACATTGTTCAGTTTGTATGTTAATTCCATCAAATTTTGACTCATGTTCTCTTTGAACTTGCTGAGTTTCTTTAGTTCTTGTTTAATCATTTTCTACAGCTTATCTTGTGTTTGTTTTCCTCTCTAGCGGTGTCCCTTGTATCCACTTTGGGAGTGTTGCCAGTTTTTGCTGGAGATATATATAGAAATAGATACAGATATACGTGTGTGCGTGTGTGTGTGTGTGTGTGTGTGTGTGTATTGCTGAGGTTTGAAGGTCAAATAGAGTGAAAGAGTTTGTTGTTGATATCAAGACCTCTTTAGTTAGCTTCTGTTTTCCAGTATTTTCTTGGCTTTATTCATCCAGAGATATTATTTATGCCTTCAAACTGTGCAGTTTACTTTTGTTGGATCCTGTCACTGTGTTATAAGGATAGATTTTCTACTGGTTGTAACACCATCAACGTTTGCAGCTATACATCTGTCATATGTATTAAGCCTGGTTTTTACACTTTCACCCTTTACCAATGTCCCTTACAGTCTACATTATACTGCCACTGAGAGTCTGCAATGTGGAAGAAGTGAAGGAAGGAGCAGGAGGAGGAAAGGGAGAAAGATGGGGGTAGTCAGTAAGACGAGCAGTACATAAGAGAAATATTAATACATATAAAAATTAGGTAGGTAGGCTCTTTTGTTGATCTTTTATAGTTGGAGTAAAGGTTTGTTGTTGAAAGGTATTCAGAATATATTTGTGGTGGAAGGGGGAGGGGTACAGGGGGATGACACGTAATGAGGAACTTGGCAAGGCTGTGAGCTGGTTGGAACCTTTTGATACAGTTCTGGTTAATTTTGTTTAAATCTTCCAAGCACAATTCTGTTAGGGTTTACCCCAACACAACTATAAATGGTACCATGCACGAGAAGACACTGATAGTCTCTTATTCTACAAATAGACATACCTAATATATACATCTCATATGAATGGGAGAGAAGAGGTAAGGGAAGACAAGGGGATAGGTAAAATAAGGAAAAGTAAAGAAAATAGGATAGAAAGGACAGAAGGTTGAAAAGAGAAAAGAGAAGATTGAGAGAGAGCAGAATATAGAAAAATACTTGAAAAGTCAAATTTAAAACTATAAAAAAAAAACTAGTAAACAACAGCATTGATACAGAAGTAATCATTAAATAAAAGGAATTAGGAAAAGGAAAGAGAGGGAAAAAGAAAAAAGTAATTGGAGGAGCTGGAGTTTTTGCTCAAGTGGTAGAGTGCTTACCTAACAAGCACATGGCCCTGAGTTCAATCTCCAGCATCCCCGTGCAAAAAAAAAAAAAAAAAAAAAAAACCCTGGAGACCCCAGAACAGACACTCCATCAAGAAAACATCCAAACAATCCATAGAAGGCCAGTATGCCATATAGCTGGAGTGCTTCCTCAGTAATTCATAGTCAGCTTGCAGATAGCTATATTAATTTCACACCTGCCTGTTGGCTGTGTACCAGCCTGCCTGGGAGGAGTAAACGGTGTCAGTTTCTTTGAGCCCATCTTGCTGCTAACTGTGCTTTGGGTGTGGCTAACTGCCATCTTTTGTTTCTGTCCCCAAATCCATTCAACCACCTCATTTAATCAGGGAAGCAGTGAATGTGAAATAATTTTTCTAACACTGAGCTCTCCTTCACCTTCTGCCAATGGCCAATTTCTCCTGCTTCCCTTGCTGCTGGGCAAATTCCATACTTTCGTGTTCCTCCTCCAGAAGCATTTGGCCCAATATGTTGAAGGAAGGCCTCTGACCCTCTAATTCCTGTTTTCCTTTGCACTAAAGATTCCAAACCATCCCTGTCTGAAGAGCTCCCCTTTCCAGTCCACAAAATCTCGGATGGTTAGCAGGCTTTGTTTAGAGTCTATTTCGACCTATGATGGTGATAACTGCTTAGGATTTTTCACTAACTCAGATCTTTCAAGTCTTTGAAGAAATAACCCCAAAGTGCGTACTCTGGACAGACTGTTTATTCTCATTCACTCCAGCTTGTCTCCAGGGTTGTGCTGCTGGATTTGGTGCCATTTTGCAGGGACAAGAATGTGTTGTGATGGACAAACTCCCATGACACAGACTTTTAGAGCCTGACTGAGGTTTAATTTAAAAAGTACAGGATGCCCCTGTGTTCACCACTTACACTACCTCCCCACAGCATACTATCATGTTCATATATACTGAAAATAATTTATATTTCAGTACACCTGAGATATTTGCTAGGACAATATATGTTAAACCGAAGCTCTTTAGGCTAAGGGTTTTCTGAAATCAAAGGTTTCTAGAGATGTTATAGGCATCAGTTAACAAAGAACTGGGTTTCAGGACAGATTTTGAAACCAGCAGCCTCAAGGCTAGATGGCAGTTGGGTATAAGTAGCCTGGACCTAAGAGAAAAAGCATTTTTACAAGGAAAATTTATGGCAGAAAAACATGAATTGTCTACAGTGAAGCAACACTGGCTATAAATAAGAGAGTCAGGAAAACATGAAGTAGGAAAGTTTTGAGGACCATCTATAAAAAGAAGTACTTATTGCTTGATTGGTTGGGGGTCAACTTGTTTGAAATTTCATCGGTAACTGGATGGTAGTGGCTGGTGGTCAACTGCTTGTGGTTATATGTCAAGATTTCAACATATATTAAGGAATGTGAAAAAGTCTTTCTTATTTTGCTTATTAAAAGAGTAAATTGCTTTATTTCCCTTTACCTCCATCCTCTGATATTTGTAACTAAATCTAGGGCACCTCAGAAGTATATATGTATGTATACTGGCTAAGAATGTTCACAACTTATCTGGAGATTGGGTTTTTAGAAAGACCAGTTTGGAAAATCTTAAGCAGGAGCTGAAACTAAAGTTTAAATGCAGAACATTTTCTTCCTTAATGAAATCTCAGTTCTGCTTTTAATACCTTTAAAACAACTAGATCAGGCCCAGCCTAATGATCACAGATAATCGCTGCTATTGACTTTAGGTATTAATCAAATCCACAAAAGTACCTTACCTAGATTAGTATTTGATTAAATAACTGGGGACTAAGGCTTAGCAATATCCACACATAAAACTGCTGATTACATTCTACCCTTTTTCAATTTGGCACCCATATGCATTTCATTAAACTGTACTTGATTTCCAAATAAAGAAAATCACAGGCATAATTCCATCTAAAATGATACAACTATCCTGTGTACAATTTAAAATATGATAGTACCTTCCCCCAAAGAGGGTACAAAGCCTTTGGTTGATATTCATTCTTCTCCTTCATATTCTGTAACTTGACATTGTGATAAAAATCAATTACTATATTATGCATACACTTTATACTATATGAAAAGGGGTAAAAGAGGAAAGAAAGCAAAAATATTTGAAAAGCAAACATATTCATAACAAATAAGGAGAAACATTTATGACAACCATCCTCACTTCTGGCACCACTGATTATGTAGTTTTAGCTGATGTTATTTCTAACTACCTTCTTCCACTACCCATTCTATATTTCTTGTACTTTTAGCAAGCACTTTAGTGCCTCCTCAGCTGGTGGTGGAGGTTCTTTACTTGATGGGTATATTAGTCAGTTTCTTTGTCATTTGAACAAAATTCCTGACACTAGCAATTTAAGGAGGACAAGATTACTGGGTCACAATTTCAGAGTGTTTGATCTATGGTCTGTTGGCTCCAAGGCAGAAATGAAATGGTGAAATGAGCTTCTCAGCCTTCTCAACCTAGGGCAGCCAAGAAGGGGGGTGGGGATGGAGAGAAAGAGAGGGGGAGGGGGGGAGAGAGAGGAGAGAGAGAGAATACACCCTTCCAGATCATTCCCCCAAGTGTACCACCTCATTCAACTAGGTTGCATCTCCTAAGAGCACATTTAGATCCAAAATCCTCAATGGATTAATTCACTGCTGAGTATAGTATAGTGGGCACATATTCAATCATCTTCCAAAAATCCCACCTTTGAATCCATGAAACTTTTGGAGGACTTTAAAATATAAAGCATAAAGGTGAAAAAATCCAAATCTTTTTTCACGGAATCTCTAAGTCATTAAAATTCCTCCTTGAATTGAGATGCTAAGGTTTTCCTTTAAAAAAAAAAATCACATGATATGCTAGTACTAAGAGATACTCTAAAGCATCTCCTGTATTTTAGGCACACTCCATTTCTATTTTCTAGTAGCATTCTTACTTCTTATTGATAAACATAAGTTCTATGCCATGTAAGTACAATAACTCATCCGTTCCTGTTGACTCTGAGGCTTGATGGAAGCAAAGTGATCAAGTGACAATCTCAATTTTTAGTTCAGTAAATTCTTTGCATACCCATTGGTGGAACTATTTTTAATTTTAGATATAAAGGCCTCTTTACCATCAGACCACAAAGTT
The DNA here is from genome assembly GCA_004026905.1 of Hystrix cristata. Lineage (NCBI taxonomy): Eukaryota > Metazoa > Chordata > Mammalia > Rodentia > Hystricidae > Hystrix > Hystrix cristata. Next base: position 23,640 of record PVJO010021682.1, on the reverse strand, counting down.
TTAGGAAAGCAATGTACTACTCATGGATCACTAGGAACAAGAATGAATGAAATCACTCCAGTTTACATACTTTGAAACTTGATTCCTCATATTTGGGCTATGGTTAAAACACTACAGGTTAGATGCTGTTTTAGTGTATAAACGTTGTCTTTGAGAACATTGTCTAACTTTATTTTACCTACCTACTACTGAAAATGGGTCTTCAAAAAGTTATTTCACAGCTCCATTAAGCCAGCAGCTGTTGGATGATGAGGAATATGGTGAAATCAGTGAATTCCATGAACATATATCTGCTCCCAAATTTTATTTAATGTCATGTTATTTTCTTGTTCAGAAGTTATTCTGTGTTAAATACAACAGTGTATAAGACATTTAATTTAATAAGTATAGTAAGTATCTGCCCAATCATTGGGCAGAACCATTCTGTGCAGAGAAAGCAAATCTGTACCCAGATTATGTATTTCACTAAGAACAAAGCACTGCTCTTCCATAACAGAAGTAGTTCGATATAATTCATCTGCCATTAATTAATTAGATCATTAGCCGAAGTAATGATGCCACATCTAGTATTCAGTATTTGTCTGTTTTGGCTGATTAAGCACTCGATAGTGATGATAGCCAAGTCAGCCTTGGTGAGTGGAATTACATATTTTCATCACATGCATAATTTCTATCTCCACCACTGTGGCCACACTGTAAGCCCACTATGCAATAGCAAAAGTGGTTGAGGAAAAAGAATGGCTTGTCTTTACAGAGCAAGTCATCTTATCCATTTGATTACTAAAACACATCTCTTCTGGGTTGAAGTATAGCTCAGTGTTACAGTGAGTGCTCAGCATGCACAGTATCATGGGTTTTATCCTCAGCACTGAAACATAACAAAAAAAACCTACAGCAGTGGCCACAATTTAATGAACATAGACATGGAACACAATATCTTCTCATTGAAAATTCGGAGCAGTCTACAAAGATATATTTCCCAAAACTCCTTAACACCAATTTTCTATGCAGATGCTTTCAAGGCCCTAATCATTTGGTTAAAGAGTTGGCTATAAGCAATAATTTTTTTTTTATTTTTTACCAAAAGCATGTATGGGTACATTGTATGCATAATGATCACATTCATCATGGTTATTTTGTAACCATACATGATGTATCTTGGTTTTCCTCCCTCTTCCCCAGCCCTCCCTTCGGTTCCCCCACCCTTCCCTAAACAAGACCAAACCGCGCCAGGGCAAACAATAAATCCTCTAACTTTATGTCCAGCATCAGAGGCAAAACTTCGAGTTCCAGAAGACTTGGGCAGCTTTGCCCCTAGAGCATGAACTGTGGCTGTAGCTCTCATGGCTTCTCACTTGCTTTGGCTTTGCTAATTTCTTGTGGATTTCCTCAGCACACATTCCACACTCCTGGCATCTCCAACTTCCTGGTGTCTCCACTACATTTTCAGCTTCACTGTCACAGCTTCAGATTCTACCCTCTCAGGAGCATGCTGCCTGGTTTCCGAGATGTTCTGAAATCTGAATGGAAACTTTCCTGACCCCACCTCTTGCATTCTGCGTGCGTGTAAAAACCATCACCACATGGGTGATGCCAATGTCTGCCACCAGCTGGAGAAGTAGTTTTGCCCCTCTGCATCTTGCCAGTGGTTACAAAGTTTTCTGATGCCTGCGTGGCTGGCCAAAGTAAACTAAATTCCTGATAATCAATTCACTAGCTGACCCTTCACCAACAGAATTCCCTGGGACTCTCTTATCAAAAAGTGAGGTCTTGTTCTTTCTTGACTCACACTCAAGTCATTTTTCTATTGTCTTGATCCAAAATACTCTGCACATTATCATAAGGAGAGATGATGACTTTATGTCTCATGAAATTAGACAGCCCATTCCAGGAACCAATAAACCCATCAAAGAAATTCATCTTTACAATTGCATTTGTGTAGAACCACCCCACTCATGGTGCCAAAATCTTAGTTATTTTCCTGTTGTTGAGACACAGTATCTGACACCCACAACTTTAAAAAGGAGAGGTTTATTTATGCTCGTATTTTAGTCTATGGCAGGCTGGCTCCAAGGCAGGACAGCGCGTCAGAAGAGCATGGCAGATGAGGACTGCTGATGGCATGGTACACAGGCAGCACAGAGAAAAGGGAAGTGCTTGGGAGGGAGATACACCCTTCTAGTCCATGTGCCCAGTGACACATCTCTTCTGTGTCCTCCGAACAGCAAGTCATCTAAAATCCCTTACAATTCAGTCACCTTCAGAAAGCCCCAACTTTCAGCACATGTCACTTTAGAGGGACATCTAGATATAAACAGTAACAATCTTACTAGTGAAAAACACGTAATACTTGTTCTTTTGACTCTGGTTTATTGCATTTAATGTGATCTCCAGTTCTATCCATATTTCTGCAAAGGACATATTTGTCTTCATTATGGCTAAAATGTGTGTGTGTGTGTATGTGACACATTTTCTTTATTTCTTCATCCACTTTTCTTGAGCTCTGCTGTTTCCATACTCAGCTATTATGAATTGCACTGTTGAGTAGTGATACAGCCAGATCAAATCTCTATTTTTTAGTCTTTTTTAGAAAACTCCATGTTGATTTCCATAGTGGCTGTACTACCTTCCATTCGCCCAACAGTGTAAAGAGTTCCTTTATCCTTGCATCCTTACCAGTATTTTTGTTTTGTATTCTTCATAGCCATTGTGACTGAGGTAAGATGAAATCTCAATGTACTTTGAATTTTGAAAGATGTTGAACAGTTTTCACATACACATTGGATATTTGTACATCTTTTTAAAAATGTCTAATTTGTCCATTTATCGACTGGGTTATTTGATTTCTGGTGTTAAATTCTTTATATATTGTATATATTAACCCTCTTTTGGAAAAGTAACTGGAAGTTTTTCTCCTATTCTGTAGGCTGACATTTCTGTTTCTTTTTCTGTGTAGAAACATTGCTGTTAGCATTCGGTGCTCAGACAAACAGCCAAGGCTGACAGTAGCTAGCCAGGCATGAAGCTTTCCCGTCGGAAGCAGCGATTCTGACGGACCATTCTCGCAGGTGGAGAGAGGGCCGCCTGACACTTGGATCAGGGGCACTTATATATAACTTTTCCCGCGCACAAGGCTTGCTCTTCTCTCCCGCATGGGATTTTTGTGTGAGCAGGGTTTGCTTTCTTGGAAATTTGTACTGTCTGGAGGGCCGCTTTCCTGGAACTTTGTAATGGCCCCGGAGGGCCACTTTCCCAGAAACCATGATTCACTTGGCAGCAGGGAAAGGGTCTGCCTAACAATTGCAATGTTATGTAGTCTCATTTGTTGATTATTGCAAATGTTTCTTTTACTATTCTTCCAATAATTTGGAGTCTTATTCAGGAAGTCTTTGCCTGCCTCTATGATTTCAAATGTTTCCCATATGGTTTCTTCTAGCAGTTTCAACGTTTCATGTCTTATATCTTTGGTGTTGTGCCACTTTGAAATAATTTAATACAGGGTGAGTTATAGGGATGTAGTCTCAGTCTTCTGCAAAAGAATATACAGTTTTCCAACCACCATTTGTTAAAGAGATCACAACATATGTTATTTGTCCACTTGTCAAGAATCGGATGGCGGTAGTGACATGAGTTTTTTCTCTGTCCTGTATTCTATCCCACTGATCTACATGACTGCTTCATGCCAGTGTCGGGCAATTTTTGTTACGATTTCTTTGTAATTGTAATTGAGTGTTGGGATGTCTCCAGCATTGCTTTTGTGCAGGATTGCTTTGGCTATTTTGAGTGTTTTGTGTTTCCGTATGAATTGTAGTATTTTTTGTAGCTCTGTGAAAGACATCATTGGTATTTTGATGGAGACTGCATTGACATTCTAGATGATTTTTGGCGATATGGCCATTTTGACAGTATTAATTCTGTCAATGCAATCCATGAACAAAGGAGCCCATCTTTTAGTGTCTTTTTCAATTCATTTCTTCAATGTTTTATAATTTTCATTGACGAGGTCTTTCACTTTCTTTGTTAAGTTTATTTTTAGGTATTTTTTTAAAAATATTGTGAACGGAATTGTTTTCTGCCTTATTTCTCAGTGTGTCCATTATTGGTGCATAGGAAAACTATTTTTGTTTTGCTCCATTTTGGGGATAAGAGGACTCAATGTGAGGTCTACATTCTTAAGTTTTCTAAGTGTACAATAAAATATCATTAACTATAGAGTATATTGTAAATAAGGTTTCTTAATAATTATTCCAGTCATCTAACAGAAACTTTATACCATAAAACAATTTGTCCTGATTTCCTTCAATCCCACATTGTATTCTCTGTTTTTATAAAACTATTTTATGTACTTCATATAAGTGATCCAGTCAGTATTTTCCCTTCTGTGACTACCTTATTTCAATTAGCATAATGTTCTTCAAATCCATCCATGATGTACTGTTTCAAGACTTCCTACATTTTTAAGACTAAGTAATATTCCACTGTATCTTTCTATCTATGTATCTCATGTGTTCCTTTTTCACTCATCTATCAATATACATTTAGGTTGAAAAAATATATATATACATTTAGGTTGATTCCATATCTTGGATGTTGGAAATAATGCAGGAATAAATGTGGAAGTGAAGATGTCTTTTTGAAATCCTAATATATATATTCAACTAGTATCTCTACCTATCTATCTATCTCTCTCCAGAAACAGGACTATTAGGTTATATAGTAGTTCCATTTTTAGTGTTTTGAGAAATTTCCATTGAAATTTTCATTGAAACTGTACCATTTTAAATCCCAGATAAGAACTCAAAAGCTTTTCAGTTTCTCAATTTCCGTGATAGTCTTTGTTATTTCTAGTTTTTTTTTTTTTCTAGTTCCTTGATGTATAAACTTACGTTGTTTATTTGAGGCCCTTATATTTTCTTAATAGAGGCATTTATTATTATAAAATCTTTTTCTGAATTGCTTTCATTGTATCTCTTAAGATTTTGTATGCTGGTTTTCATTAGCATTTGTCTCAAATTACTTTATGATTTCCCTTTTGATTTCGTCCATGATCCATAAGTTGTTCAGCAGTATGGTGTAAACAATTAAAATTTCCACATATTTGTAAACTTCCCAATTATCCTCCTGCTTTTGTTACTATTTTTATACGATTATGATCAGAAAAGACACTTGATACATTCAAAACATTTTTAATTTTGTAAAGATTTTTTTTTGTAAACTAGTATGCAATCTATGCTGGAGAAAGATCAATTGCACCTGAAAAGAATGTGTATTCTGTTGCTGTTGAGTAGAATATTTTCAATATATCTCTAAGGTCCATTTTTTTTTTTTCTACAGTATTATTCAAGTCCTCTGTATCCTTATTGATAGTCCATCTAAAGGTTCTGTCCATTATTGAAAATGGAATATATGAGTCTTGTGCCGTTATTGTATTCCTGTCTGTTTTTCTTGCCTATCCATAATTGCCTAATATATTAAGGACTTTGATGTTGGGAACATGTACACTCCTAACTGATACATTTTCTGTGTGGCTTGGCCCTCTTAACATTATAAAATTTTTGATTTACTATTGTGACTTTCTGTTTTACTATTATTATATTTATACTTAAACTCTGTTTTGTCTTATATAAATGCAGCCATGTCTGATTTCTTTTGGTTAACATTTATATGGAATACTTTCCACTCCCTCACATTAAAAACATCATACACCATGATCAAGTTAAATTCATCTGTAGAATTCGAGAATGTTTCACTATATGCATATCAGTAAATATGATGCACCATGTTAATAAAATGAAGTATGAAAATTATGCAATCATCTCAATTGCTGCAGAAATTGCATTTTAAAAAATTCAACATCTTATCAGATCAATAACCTTCAACAAATTTTTATAGAATGAATGCATGTTGTTTTAGTTACTTTTCTCTCATTGTTGGGACAGAATACTCGACACCCAAAGTTAGGGGAAGAAAGGTTTATTAGCTCACAGTCTGCAGAAGTTTCAGTCTATAGTCCGCTGGGTCCCAGGCAGGGTGGGCCGGCGTGGCAGACCGGCAGCCGACCGGCTGCAAAGTAAAGCGAGTAAATGCAAGGAATGTATGCAAATAAGCAATGCAAACAAGCAGCTAGTTAGCTTCTTCCTGTATCTTTTAATTAGGCTACCTGCCCCCAGGGCAGCCCGCACTCCCACCCCCAATCTCAGTCTCACATCCTTGATCCCAGCAGAACCATGCCAAACCGATCAATGGATCAATTTAGTAATCACACACTCTAGATCCAGCTATCTCTTACCACATGAGGCTTTGGGGGGACATTTAGACACAAACCATAACACATGTCAACATAATAAATACAGTATATGACAAGCCAAAGAGCTAACTTTCTCAGTTGTGAAAAACTGTTTCTTTTATTTTCTAAGATTAGGAGTAAGACACTTACCACATTTATTCCATATAATACTAGAAGTCCTATACAGAATAATTAGTCTGGACAAAAAATAGAAGTTATCCAAATTTGGAAAAAGGTAATTAGATTTTCTCTGCACATGACACAATCTTATATGTAGAAAATCCTAAAGACTTTATCAAAAAAAAAAAAATTAGAATTAACACAGCAATTCAATACAGTTACAGGATATGAAATCAAGATGCAAAAGTCTGCTGTTTCTATTACACTAACAATCAATGCCTGAAAAGGAAATTAAGAAGATAATTTTCTTCATAATATCATGAAAAAGAATAAAATTACTAGGAATAATCTTAACTAAGGAGGTGAAAGACTTGTGTACTGAAAACTGCAACATATTAATAAAATACAGTGGACATAAGTAAATCAAACGATATTTTGTGTTCAGGAATTAGAAGGCAATATTTCTTTTAGTTTGCTTATTTTTATCTGATATTGAGTCATTCTAATTATATATGTTTATAAAGCCCAGAGTTATGTTGTGATTTATGTACAAAATTTAGAACTGTCAACTCAAACTATTTAACATATCCAGACCTCAAGCAATCAGTTTCTCTTGTCTTAATGAAACATTGTATCATTTGACCAACATGTTTCTATTGTCCCCAATCCTGAGACAATTGTAATTACTCTTATACTTTCTACTTCTATAAGATCAAATTTTGTAGTTTTCACAAGTGAGAACACACAGCACTTTGTATTCTGAGCCTGATTTATTTCTCTTAGCATAATGTTCCTCTTTTTAAGAAAATGAATGGTATTCCATTGTGTATATATATACACATTTGATATATACACATATATACACATGTGATATATATATCACATTTACATTAAGTATTCATCAGTTGATGGATACTTAATTTGATACCATAGTTTAGCTGTTGTAAATAATATTGCAGTAAATATGGGAGTACAGAGGTCTATTTTACATACTGATTTCAAATCCTTTGGATACACACCGAGAAGTGGAATTATTGGGTTATATTATAGCTCTATTTTTAGCTTTTTGAGGAACCTCCCTCCATATTATTTTCAAAACTAGGTTAATTTTTTATTCCCACCAGCAATGTATTAGGGTTTCCTTTCTATATATCCTCACCAACATTTATATTCTTTTACCTGTTTTCATAGCAATCATTCTGTTAGAGGTTTAGTGATACCCTTTGTATTTTTAATTTACATTTTTCTCATAATTACAGATTGTGACCATTTTCATGCATTTGTCGGCTCTTTTATGTATTCTTTTGAGATGTATGTATTCAGGTCCTTTGTCTCATATATATGTGTGTGTCTGTGTGCGTGTGCACATGTACATGTTTACATACCATATGTACAGATTATTGGAATTCACGCTGACATTTCCATGCATGCACAAATGATGCATTGGTCATACTCATCCAATATTTTTCTACTTTCTCTACTCCCCTCTGTCTATTCTCCCCAAGATTCCTTTCACAGGCCCTAGTAATCCTTATTCTACTTTCAGAAGTTCTTTTTAAAAAATTCCACATATGACAGACAAGCTTTGATACTTGTCTGTGTATGACTTCTTTCTCTCAAAAATGATATCCTCCAGTTCCATTCATTTTCTTTAAATTGACGGGATTTTTTGGGGGGGGTATTTTACTTTTTGTGGCTGAATAATATTTTTTTGTGTTTTACATATTGTTATGATTTAGACCTACAATGGCCTTCAAAAATCTCATGTATTCAGAGATGCAGCTTTTGGAAGACAATTCGAGCTCTTCTAAAAAAAAAAACTTTTGTTAAAGAGGTAAATATTTCCAACATACAACAGCACAGGGGACATACACCATACCCATCAGTAGATTAATCTTTCAGGCTCAGCCCATAAGGTCTCTGCTGACAATGAGGTCTTTATCAGAAAATGCACTACAGCCCATGCAGCTTTCATTTTGGCAAAGAGATGCTCTACATTTTGTCCATGTCTTAGAACTTTGTAAGAGAATGGATTGCATGGTGGTGGGCTAACTAATCTGGTAGAAGAAATTTCAAAGGAGCCAAATATTCGGAATGGGGCATGAGTATTTCCAGCTGTTTTAAAACAAATTTATATTGAGAATTTGAGGCAAAATGCAGAGCAGAAAAAAATTGAAATCTTTACCTTTTGGCAAAAAATTAACCTCAGGTAAAGTTGGGGCAAAATTAGCTATAGTTTTTGAAGAGATTAGCACCATTAAAAAGAAGCCAAATACTTTACATTAAGATAATAAGAAAGACGTCTTGAGGGCATCTCAGGAAATGGGCAGACCCACCCATCATACACTCAAGGGTGTAAATGAGTAGACTCATTTGAAAGATTTTGCTTTTTTTGTTTTTAAATTTTATTTACCAAGAACACGTATTGATACACTTTATACATAATGATCACATTCATCATTGTTAATTTGTACTTGTCCATGATATACCTTGTCCCTCCTCCAATCTTCTCCATCCCTCCCTTCCACTCCCACTCCCCACCTTATTTACAACAGCTTCATTTACATTTTTCCATTTTTTCCCTTTTTCCCTTTTTTTCTTTTTCTCTTCCTTCTTTTCCCCCTCCTCCCTTTCTAATCCTCTTTCCTATTGAATAGTATCTTTCTTTTACATAGTATCTATTGTACCTTTTTGTCCTTATTTATACTTACGGTTTCTCATAGCAGAGAAACAATTCTATATGTAATCATGTGTGTCACTTAAGAGTGTGGTATCAAGGTACATCTATTTACCTATAAATGTCACAAACTTATCCTTTTTATGGCAGAGAAATATTCCATTGTATAGAAAAACCACATCTTCTTTAGCTGGAAGACAGAATAGGAAGAACTTTTGAAGACATAGGGATAGGAAAAAAAATTATGAACAAAACTCAGACTGCATGGGAAATAATACAAAGGATCAGTGCTTGGGATCACATCCTATTAAAAAGCTTTTGGAAAAAAACAAAACAAAACAAACAAACAAACAAAAAAAACCTTTTGCACAGCAAAAGAAATCATCAAATCACCAAGAGTGGGGCAAAAACTCAGAGTGGGAAAAAATTTTCGCCACAAAGGTCTAACATCTAGAATACATAAAGCCCTCAAAAAAAAAAAAAAAAAGATTTTGCTTTGAGGAGAGACATGCAGGGCACCCTGATCATTCAAAGTAGCCTAGGGAAATGATTCCTCACATTTAGCTATTCAGGTACTCAGAGGCTAATGCAACCATAGTTCAAGAGGGCCTGGATATTGCTTGAGCTACTGGTAAATCTTTTCATCATGATGTAGTGCTGGTATATAGAGATGCAGAATTCAAGAGTTGAGTTCATGAAGGATTCTACCCAGATTTCAGAGGAAGTTCTGGGAGGCAGGCAAAGTAGAGAGAATGATGCATGCGTCTCTGAGAGTGAAGCCATAGGTGCAGTGGAGATATCAGGAAATTTTGGATCCCAGGACTTTGGATGATCTGCTGAGGAAAGCCACAGACAGTAAATGAAGCAAGTCCAAGAGAGAGACCACATGGGCTGCAAAACTCAATGGCCCAGTTGTGGGGCTGCCCAAGCCCTTTGGAGTTCATATCTGGCCACAGTCTGCCCTGGGTGCTAGATATGAAGTTACAGGATTTAATGTTCATGTCAGAGAATTTCTATTTTACCTGGGTCTCATTCCTTTCTATCTCTCTATTTTGCCTTTTGGAATGGGAATATTTATCCTTTGCCATTGTATGTTGGAAATATTTTAACTTCTGAAAAAAAACTTACATTGACTCATAGCTAAGTTTTTGTTTTAAATCTCAGAGAAGACTTTGGTCTTAGACTTTTGAGCAATGCTGGAAGTGTTAACATTTTGGCAACTCTTAGGGATACACTAAATGTATTTTGCATAATGAGATAAGCATGAGCATTTTGGGAGTCAGGGATAGAATATTTTGGTTTAAAACTAGTCTTCCAAAAGTTGCATATATTCAGAGGTAGGGCTTTTGGAAAGTCATTGGCTTATGGGGAACTATATTAATAAGTAAAATAATCCATTGATGAACTCATTGTTCAGTGTGCCATTAGGAGGTGGGGCCTGGTCAGAAGAGGTGAGTCGTTGGGGGTGTGCTTTGGGAGAGTAAAACTCTCTGTCTCCATCCTGGCTTCATAGATCAAGCAGCTTTCCTCTACTATGCCCTTCCACAATGCCATTTCTGCCTCAGATGCTATCAACTGTGGACAAAATCATGAACCAAAATAAGACTCTCTTCCTTTAAGTTATGAGTCTCTAGTATTTTGTCCAAGCAATGGGAAAGTGATTAATACATGTGTACTGTACATTCTTTGTTCATTTATCTGTTAATGGGCACCTAGCCAGATTCCATATCTTAAAGATATGTATTCAGAAATAGAATAGCTGGGTGGCATCATAGGTAATTCTATTTTTAGTGTTTTGAACAACTTGTATGCTGTTTTCCATAGTAGCTATACTAATATACATTTATTTATGATTTCCTTTTTCCCCATATCTGATTAATTATTTTTATGCTATTGAGTTATTGGAGCTCTTTGTATATTTTGGATACTTACTTTCTCTTAGTGTGTTTTGGGATGCTACAACAGAATATCTGATACTAGGTAATTTAGAATAAACAGAAATGTCTTACTCATAGATCTGGAGACCAGAAAGTACAAGAACAATGGTCTAGCATCTGGTGAGGGCGTACTTGCTGTATCATCCTATGGGAGAAAATGGAAGGGCAAGAAAAAGCAAAAGGTCAGTGAACTCAGTCTTTTAATATGGCACCAATCTCACACATGAGGTTGGAAAGTTCACAGTCCAAAAAGATGTCATCTCTTAATACTGTTACACAGGCAATTAAATTTCAACACAAATATTCAAACCAAAACATTTCACTTCTAGTCCTCAACATTTCACATCATTCTCACATACTAAATACATTCATTCCAGCCAGGCATGGTGGCACATACCTATAATCTCAGCACTCTGGGGGATTGAGACAGAAGGACTGCAAGTTTGAGTCCAGCCTAGGCAACTTAGTGACTTAGTGAGACCTTGCCTCAATACGAAAAAAAAAAAAAAATCCATTAGATACTAATAATCTCCCAAATCTCAACTCATTATAACATCAACTCAAAAGTCTAAACTCCAAAGTATTATCTTAATTAAATATGGTTAAGCCTCAAAGCCTTACTCATTATGAGACAAAATTCTGTTCTGCTTTGAGCTTGTGAAATCAAACAAACTGCATGCTTGCAAAATACAATGTAGAACAGACATAGAAGAGACATCACCTTTCCAAAATGGGTAAATAAGAAATAAGAAAGTCTAAAACACAACAGGGCAAGCAATACTAAATCCCACGGCTTGAGAATTATTTTCTTTTTCTCTATTACGAACTTGCAGACATACTGTGGTCACAGTTGGGCACCCCAAAAACTTTTCTTGGGCATAGTTCATACACTATCCCTCATAAATTTGGGATTTCTTGCCTTTAATTTCCTTAGGCTGACATAATACACTAGTAGCTCTACAATTGTGACTTCTCAGGGATGAAGCTGAGGCAGGAAAGCCTCAAGGCCCAAACTCTAGATTCTGACAAAGAGTCATAAAATCCTTCCCAAGCATTTTGGAAATGGTAACAAGATAGGAAATGACTGACCCAACTTGTCCCCAGCCACACGCCTTTGTAATCAAGATCCTCACATCCTATACCTGTAATGTGGAAGCATACCTGTGTGTGTCTAGGAGTCAGTCATATGGAAGCTTTTAAAGCCTTTCCTTATAAGGGGAAAAGGGGTACTAGCAAAATGGGATGTTGTAAAATCCTATATAAACCCAGAGACTTCTCTGTTCAGGGGCCCAGGTTTTCATAGTGCAAACTCTTCTGGGTCCTGTCAATGTAAATAAACCTGAGTTTCCAATTCTCTGAGTGGCACTTGGTCTCCTGCAGAACTGTAACACTAAGCTGTAACACTGAGCTGTAACACTTTGCCCCAACAGCACTACCTCTACAGTTCCTCCAGACACAGTAGAAGCTCTACAGTGGTTCCAACCCTATGGTTCCATCGGACATTGCCTCTTCTGTGTCTCTAGTGTTGTGACAATATTCACCTAGGTCTTAAGTATTTTATTGTGCTGTACTAAAGTTCTGTCACACATCTTTCAGTGTTATGTTTATTTAATTTTCATTATCCAAGTGTTGGAGTGATAATAAATTACTTTCTTATATAGTATGATTATTCTATCATTGCATACTTTGGGTTCAGGGCTTTGTTCTTCAAAAATCTGCCAGAATCTCCTTCAGTTGTAGTACTAAGCTTAACGTATTGTTTAAAAAGTCCGTGTAGTTATTACTCAGCTATGGTAGGGTTAAGAGATTAGTACACAATTGCTATCAAAAAGATATCCTGTAAAACACAGATCCCAAGAGAAAGTAGAAAGCTACATTATGAGCTAGCAACATGCAAAAGCAGCACTAGTCAATTGGAAGGCATACTGGAAGGAACTACTGGATCAGACATTATTGCCATTTCCATGAAGAGGAGTGGCTAAGACAGGGTAAACAGTTGTCCTAGTCCATTTTTCTGTTCTTATGACAGGTAATTTATGGACGATTCATGAGGAATGGAGGTTTACTATGGGCAGTGGTTATGGTGGCTGGGAAATTGGAGACCACAAATCAGCCTTCTCTCAACTTCTGTTAAGGGTCTTCTGCTACATTATAACATAGCAGAAAACCAGGATGGGAAGTGAACTCATGCCAGAGAGAGAGTAAACTTGAAGGGGGTCTTGCCTTGTAAGAACCTTCTTTTGATGCAAATAGTCTTGTCTAAGGAGAGAGAGAATACATTTACTCTCATCTGAATTAATTCTGTCATGTAAGAGTAGCATTAATCACTTGATGAGGACACAGTTCTCATGACCTAAATATCTGCTAATGTCGCCAGTACCTCTCAACACCTTACATTAGAAATCAAATTTCAACATGAGATTCTGAGGGGAGAAACTATTCAAAACATAGTAGCAATTTAACATTTGATAGGTTGAATAATTTCCATGGAAATCTGCCTATAATTTTATGATACCTGACTCTGGAATAATTAAGGCAGAGAAATACTAGCCTACAATATGAAAGACATATAAAAAGGCAGTAAGGTTGGGGTTCTCGATTGTTTATTTACATATAAGGGTGCATTCACAAGCTAGTCATTTGCTATATAGAGGAATTAACTTACCCTAAGGGACCCAGTCCTTCCTTGGTCAGGAAAGGTGTAGTGTAGATGTACCATAATAGAGAAATAAAATTTACATGATTGTTGACACAATTTATGCAATTTCACCAGCAATCGAGTTGTGTTTTCTTTAGTTTCTTTAGTTGTTGTTTGTCTGTTCTAATCTCCATTTTCCTCCCAGTTACAATTGGTTCGCACCAGTTGCTGTAATGTGACAGGTCTGATTACTTTTCTATCTGGACATTAATACTTTTTTTTTTTTTTTTTCATAGTGGAAGTAGAAGACATAGGATCTGGGTGGATGTTAAGCTGAACTATTCTTTACTTTTCCTGGACAGCACCATAAGGTAAAATTTGGCAGATTTCTCTCTTTCTCTTTCCTTTTAATGTTTGGTAATATGTTCTGAAGAATAGTATGCTAGCAGATGAAATTGCTGCTTTGTTTGAAATGCTCATAAACTTCACCATACATACAAGAACATATAGGTAGTCTTCAGTAAATTATTTAATATGTTTACCTAAGTCTTCCTAGTTTATGTGGAAGGTAGCCATATTTTCCTAAGGTAAAGAAATGTTCAAGGCCTCTTTTACCCCATAAAAGCACTTCTTTCACTAGACATTAGGTTAGTGGTCTCTTCTGCAAAATGTTCTAAGAGAATAAGAAAAACCATAAACTTTCAATTCGTCTGGATTTCTCTAGTTTTCTCTTTTCTCTAGTTTCAGTGAGCTGAAAACACAAGTATATTAGAAAGATTTAATACCAAAATAAATACTTCGTATGTATAGTGCTATTCCATTTATCTATTACTTCTTGAAACAATTTGTAAGTATGCATCTTTCAAATATTTGGTATTTTAAGTAAATTTACTTTTTGGCAAATAGTATTCATAATATCATATATACAATATATACATCTGTTTCCAGTCTTCAAATTGAACTCAGAGCCTCATGCATAGTAAGTAAGAAATCTGTCACTGAAGTACACACTAAGCCCTTTCTTATATTTTTAAGGTCCCTAGAAGCTATTACAGTGTTATGACAGTAAAATCCTGAAATTCATTAACTATATCCCCTAGATTTTCTACACCTTTGGACTTTCTATAAGTTGATTAAATCTATTCATCCGAAAGGCAGCTTTCTATGTCATTTATGGTCTAACTTCAGTGTTTTCTTTTTTTAATTTTTATGATGATCCATATTTATTGTTTCCAAAATGACTCATATTTCTTTTATTTGCTTCATGTTTAGTTTGTTTTCATATTTATAGTTTAAGATCCAAGCCCTACATTGTGGGGAGATGCCAGCCAAACAAGTGATTGAATCGGAGTGCACTAAGGAAGGGACCTCGTGGAACACAGTTCCCCGCCCCCGGGGTGCATGCTTAGCGCTCAGAGCAGAACCTGCAGGACAGCAGTCAGCAGAATCAAGAGCAAGTTACCGTCAGAGATGTTTGCTTTGGCCATTGTGTTCCCTCTGCCCCGATAAGACTGTGGAAAGTAGGTCGACATGTGCCAGGCAACAAGCCATCCCATTCCGGCCCGCTCCCAAAAACTCCTATACAGCATGTTGCAAAATGCTTTTCTCCTGTATCTTTGTTCTCATGTCCTTGAGTTACAGATAGATAACCATGAAGGTCTCGGTTGGTTGCCGTTTCCCTGAGGCAAGAGGCAGCCTCTCTGAGTTCTCTGTGCTTGAACTAGATCTTGTCTCCGAGTAATCTTCATCCTCTGCACAGCCATGGTCACACACTGTGACACCACATACTATTAATTTTTTAAATTTTTGTATTTCAGATAAGTGGAGTCACCATTTAAAATTCTATCGTGATGAATCTTACCACTGCTCAAGTTTTTATTTTACATGACAGTATACCTTAAAATTGTGTCTAAATTTCTCTGACATTTTTCCTGTTCATAGTGATCTGGAGCCAATTAGACCACTGTGATAATTCAACTTTAGCAGTTAACTTTATTTTTGCTTCTTAGTTTTTATGGAATTATTTTGTTTATTATTGACATTTGAGAGATATAGCCTATTTGCACACCGACATGAAAGTAGCATTCCCCTCTTTGAATAAAATCATTACATCAGTATATTATTTATTAGGGACATGTTTTTGCCTTCCACTTTCAAAAAAAAAAAAAAGTCTCATAATAAGGGTACTTGAATGAGTTCGTATTTGATTTCCAAAGACTAAATGCTATCCTTTTTTAGTGTGTAAGTTTCACCAAAACTTTCCTTGGATTATGTCCACATTTCCTCACTTTCTACTACCATATTGCTGGGCACCCACATTATTCATCTTGCCATTTGGTTTAGCACTCTTTGTTCAAACAAGGAAAACTATTGGCTGTATTTCAAGCACAATGGTGAACTGAACCTATTTCAAGGAGTGTGTACAATCCTATTTGCAAAATTCGATTGTCATCCTGCATAATTGTATTCACCATTATCGTTTTTGGAATGCCTTTCCTTAATAAACTTATTCTGTGTCCTGTCAAACATTAATTTATGTGTATGCATATTTGTTGGAACAGCTGGTTTTATTTCAGGATTAACTTTGATGCTGTTTGTCAGTCATATGCTTTAGCATTTTGTCACTGCCAACAGTCAAATAGTGAAACAAAATGCTTTAAAATGTCCTTGTTAGCTGCCGAGTTTGGTAGAAAGATTTTCATTTTAAAGCTTGAGTTTTCCTTTGAGTTCAATGGGTCAGTTTATCCCACCCTTCTTACAATTGTATGTTTTGTACACATAGCCAAATTCTTCACATATGGTACCATGTATCCATGTAAATTATGTGCTTTTCTTGTTTTGTGACTTTCTTCAACAGAATAAGGTGATCCTCTGGAGGTTATAATATGATATAGTTGAGTGAAAAAGATAAGTTAACTAAGTTTAATCAGATAACATACAATGCTATAATGTATACAAAATACATGAACTTGACTCAAAAAATCCTGTGAGCAGTTAAAATCATCTTAATGTAAATGAATAATTTCTTTCTCTGCTATTTTGCTTCTAGATAAGTAGCCTGTAGTATCATCATGGCTACATGGAGAATTGTCATTTTTACCTATCTGCATAAAAAGGAAATAATTTCAACTCAATTAAACAAAACCCACTGAAAATATGGAATTACATACTCTAAGGATGACAGTAAGCAGGGTATTATTTTTTCTAGTGAAATGTGCTACTTTCAGAATTTACATTTCTAGTATGAGCTTTCACTTTTATAAGCATTTTTATAAACATTTTTCAGGGAAATTTCTGCATCCATTACTTTTTAAGTGCCCAAGTGTATTTACAAATGTCATTCAGATATGCTCTGAGGAAGAGCAATTATCTAACCAAGTGATCAGAGATCTGTTATCCCAAATACATGTTATATTGAAAGAAATATCACACAGCATTGAGAAAGAAAATTGTGAACTAGGAGGACATATCCTAACATAAAAATCTGGATTGTATGTGGGACATTATAGGACAGACAATGTCTTGAAAATTTATAAAACTTGACCCAATTTTAATGGAGTACATCTGTAATCTCACCTACTCAGTAGGGAGGCTGTGGCAGGAGGAACTCAGGTTATAGGCCAGCAACTTGTTCAGATGCTATTTCAATCCAGAATTTTTAAAAAGGATCAGTGATGTGGCTCATGGCTAAAGTGCTCGCTTACCATGTGTGAGGCTCTGAGTTCAATCCCTGGTAACACACATACATACATACGTACATACATACTTCCTTCAGATTTGGTAAAACTCAAACAATGAAATATGAGCAGAAACATTATGGAGAAAGTACATATTAATTGTCAAATTTAGACTATGTTCGATGTTGGATGTATGATCATTTCTTAAAACAAAAGAAATTACTCCATATCTGCAAACCACTTATTCAGTCCAAATATTAATCACGTTTAAATTTCCAATTTTTAAAACACTGGAATGATATTTTCATATTTTCTGTTACTCACAGATTCAAAAAGATATGCTTACAAATGTATGTAGATATACATACCTAATCATAATATACATGACATACTTCTGTGTGCATGTTTATTTACGTGTGTGAAATTGTATTTTATTCTTAGTATCAAACCTACCATTCTAAAAAGATCATGCATTTTTGTAGGTCACACAATAAAGCATGAGAACCGCTGAATTTTGAAGTAAACCGCTTATGAAACATTTTTTTTCTACCCAGACTTTCCACTAATGCCACTTGTTAGTCTCTGATCATGTATTTATATTTTATATTATATCATAACTTTTATGAAAAATTATACCTGATGACCTTCCATTTCTTTTCTGGGCTTCCCTCTTAGGCAGAAAATGTAAACTTGTCTACATAGGCGAGACCATTCCCAACTGAGGCTGTGTCATCATCAATGCTCAATAGAACACAGCAAGCAAGCTGTGCTGCATTTAAAATTAATATTTATCTGACTGCTAAATGGCAGAAAAATTAATAGCACTTTGTAGCATCTATCCATTTTCTCCTACTGTGTATCTCCTCCTTGTCACTTTATGAAAACTTTTGGTATGTATAGATATTTTACTACTATATTTTTTTGTGTTTAATACATCTGACCAGAAGTATTCTTTGTCTATTGACTTTTTCAAATTAACAAACTGTATTTTTAGAGTATTTTTCATTTCTCTTATATAAGTTTGCATATAAGTTTTGACGTGTACGAGTAAAACTGCTATAAATGTGCATATGCAGGTTTTGTGTACATGTCTTTTCTGAAACTTTGCATAAATACAAATGAGCATGGTTGCTGGATCTTATGGTAAGAGCGTGTTTTGTTTTGCAAAAAATTGACAAACTATCTTCAAAATTGGCTGTTCTGTATTGCATTCCCAGCATCAATTAGTAAAGTTTCCAATTTCTTCACATCCTCTTGAGATTTTGATGCTTTCAGAGTTTTGCATTTTGGCCATCCTAATAGTTAAATAGTGTTTTTTGAGTGCTGTTTTAATATGCAATTTCATAAGGACATGATGTTGAATAACTTTTCCTATGCTTATTTGCCATCTGTAAATCTTCTATGCTTGACCATTCATTCAGAGTTTTTGCAAATTTTAAAATCAGATTAAAAAAAAAAACAGATTGCTTCTTATCATTTTTCTTATAATCCTTTGTATACTTTAAATAATGGTTCCTTATCAGATATATCCTTTACAAATAGTTTTGTTCACTCTGTGGCTTGTCTTCTCATTGTCTTGACAGAGTTTTTAGGTGAGCACTTTTTTTAAATTTTAGTGAAGTCTAGCTTACCAATTCCCCTGTGATTTTTATTACATGATTTAATGTTTAACGCTTATTTTTTGGTGTTTGATTCTCCGGTTATTTATTTATTTTGTAAAATCATTTTCTACTTCGTTCTTTGTCATGTGTATATCTAGTTTTCAATATAGTATTTATTGAAAAAAAATGTTCTGTCTCCATTGATGGCTTTGACCCCCATGGTAAAAATTAAAAAAAACATTATTTACCTAAATGTAAAGGTTTTTATAGGAGGATTCCATTCCATTCAAAGTATGCTTTTATTTCATTAATACCCCGTTTCATTTTGTGAAGTTTCTTTTTTTTAAATTTTTTTTATCAAGAACATGTATTGGTACATTGTATACGTAGTGATCACATTCATCATAGTTATTTTGTACCTGTACATGATGTACCTTGGTTCTCCCCCTTCCTCACCCCTCCCTTCTGCTCCCCCTTCCCTATTTACAGCAGGTTTATTTATATATGTATTTTTAATGTTTTTTCCATTTCCCCCTTTCCCCTTTCTTTCCTTTTTCCCTTCCTTCTTTTCCCCCCTTCTCATTTTGTGAAGTTTTGTAATAAATTTGGAAATAAATAAATGTACAATTTGGCTCTTCCTTTTCAAAACTGTTTCCTCAATTTAGGGTTTCTTTACTTTCAGCAACATTTCATACTAATCAGTGCACAAATCTTTTTCCTCCTTGATTAAATTTATTCTAAATATTATATTCTTTTTGATATTGGTGTTAACAGAATATAATTTTCAATTTCTTCTTACGATGGTTCATTCTAAGTGTATACAAAATTAATTAACTTGTATGTGTTCATTTTGTATTCTGGACATTTACTGAAATCATTCATTATGTCAGAATGGTTTTTTTTTTGTTTGTTTGTTTGGTTTTTTTTTTTTTTTTTTTTTTTTTTTTTTTTTTTTTTTTTTTTTTTTTTTTTTTTTTTTGCTTTTTTTGTGTATGAAACATTTGATGTCTTCAAAGTATAAGATCATGTAGTTTGAAAATAAATAAAACAAATAGGGAGGAAAGAGGCAGTGAGGGGAGGCGATGGGAAAAAAAAGAAGCAACAAGATATGTCATGTACAGGTACAAATCCCCTATGATGAATGTTATCACTATGTACATCTAAAATGTACCATTAAAATAAAATAAAAAAAAAAAGAAAATAAATAAAACATTACATCTTCATTTCCACTTTGGGTGTCTTTACATCTTTTATTGCTTAATTGCTCAGGTTAGGTCTTTCAGTACTATGTTAAATACAAGTGGCAAAAGTGGGTGTCTTTGTCTTGTTCCTGACCTTTAAGGAAAATGTGGATACCTTCTTCATTATGTATAACGTTATCTATAGGGGGGTTTTGTATATAAATTTGATGATATTTAAGTAGTTTCCTTCTAAGTCCTAATTTATTGAATATTTTCTAGCATGCATGAATGTTGATTTATGTCAAAAAAAATTTTCTTTGGCAATTTAGATGAATTGAGCTTTTCCCTCATTCTTTTAATGTAGTATTATCTTTGATTTTCATTTGAGAAACCACGTTCATACACCTGAGATATGGTTTGGTGCATAATACTATTAATATCCTCTTGCATTCATTTGTTAGTATTTTGTTCAGAATTTTTGCATCAATATGTATAAGGGGTATTGTACTTAAGTTTCCCTTTCTTCTATTTTCCTTGTCTGACTATTTTGGGATTTTTTGTTTGTTATAAGCCGGGAGATGCCACCGTCATTATAGAATATATTAGGAAGCTTTGTCTGGTATTCCTTTTCTTATAAAGTATTGGAGAAAGGTAATTTTTAATTATTTCATAAGTGCTCATTAGAATAAACCGTTGAAATGATTGTATCCTTAGTTCTTTTATTTTTGGTTGGAAGGTTTTTATTTCTACTTTACATTATATACAATATTCCCTAATAATCTAATATCTCCTAGTAATACCTATATTAATTACAGTGTAATTGTTTTTCAAAGCCAAGTCTTTTTTTTTTTTTTTTTTAGCCAAGTCTTGATAGGGTGTATTTCTAGCAATTTTTCTATTTCATAGGATTTTTTATATTTCATCTAGGTTATCCACTTTAAGTAAAATTGTTCACCTTTTTTATAATTTGGTAGAAATGTTCCTTTTGCATTTGTGATTTTAGGTGGTCTTGACTCTACTTTGCTTAATATATTCAGTTACAAGTTTGGAAATTCTGTTCATATTTTTGAAGAACCACTCTTTTTTGATTGTTTTCCTTTTTACCTATTGATTATATGATTTTTCTCTGGTCCAATCTTTATTATTTTCTTCCTTTTGGTAGCTTTATGTTCATTGTCTTCTTTTTACATTTCCTTTGGCATAAAGTTATGATTTTTATTTTAGATTTCTTTTTCAGTGTAAGAGTTTAGAACTATACATTTCCCTGTTTGTATTCTGTTGCTGCATTCCAATGGCTTTGCTATACTGTGCTTTCATTCTCTTTTGACTCAAGATATTTTTTGAATTTTCTTCATGATTTTTAATTTGATTATTTATAAGTTTCATTAGTTATCACATAATTGTTAATATTCTAGTTTTCTACCTTATATTTCTTTAAATTCCCTTGTAATAAAAAATAATACATTGTATGATTTCAGTCTTTTTAATTTATTAAGAATAGTTTTATATCTTAACGTGTTCTATCTTGTAGAATGCTTCATGTGCACTTGAAAAAAAATGCTTATTGTGCTATTGTTATGTGGGATGTTGTGTATAAAAAAAGTACATTAGTGTCAATTAGTCTAGTGTTTTGCTACGTCTCTGTAGAAATTCTATTTGACTATTCCATACAGTAAGTGTGATATTTGAAGTCACATTTTCTTATTAGAGCACTAGATATTTCTCACTCTAATTCTATCAATGTTT
Source organism: Hystrix cristata (assembly GCA_004026905.1). NCBI lineage: Eukaryota > Metazoa > Chordata > Mammalia > Rodentia > Hystricidae > Hystrix > Hystrix cristata. The sequence continues at coordinate 1,777 of PVJO010021682.1, read as the reverse complement.
GTATCGTGTTTGTAGCATATATCTTCATAACTATATATTGTGGTGAACTGACCATTTTATCTTAATGTTACTATTTTTGTCTCTTAACAGATTTTAACACAGTGTCTCTTTTGTCTAATATTGTTGTAGCCATCTCTACTTTCTTTTAATTACTATCTTTATGGAATATATTTTTCCATAATTTTAGTTTCAGTGAGTATATTTATACCTAACCTGAGCATATTGAAGGCATCATATTGTCTTACCTGGATTATGTTTTTGTTTTTTTTTGCTTTGCTTTGATTTTTATCTATTCTGGTTATCTATGTCAGTTGCTTGAGTTTAATACACTTACATTTACTGTAATTTCTGACAGGGACTTATTTACTTTAGCCATTTTGTTACCTGTTTTATACATGTTATATTCTTGTTTTTCATTTCTTCCTTTTTGTTTCTAATTTCTTCCATTATTTCCTTCCTTCATTTGACTTTTTTTTAAAGTGGTACATGTTGATAACTTTCTCATTTACTTTTTATATTCTATAAATATTCTCTTTATTGTAATATTCTGAAATTCTAATGATTTATTTTAAATTGATAACAAATTCAAATACATGCAAAAACTAATTTTTGTATTTTTGTTATCGTTTTTGCTTATGGGTATAAAAATGGTGTTTGTTAATGATTTTGTAAATTATATTTTATACTGTTTGCTCCTTAACATAGATTTATAATTTTTTTAGCTTTCACCTTTAAAATGTCATAGAAAAAAAAGTAAAATTATAATCAAAATTAAAGAAATATCAATCTTTTAATTTTGATATATTTATCTCTACCAGAGAATTTTCTCTTATCATATGACTTTGACTTTACTTTCTGGTACTCTTATAGTTTGTATGTAATCAAATAGGATTTGTTTATTTTTAAGAAGACATTAGAAACCAGAGTGCCCTCTCTCTCTCTCTCCCTCTCTGTATGTATGTATTGAGAAAAACCATGTAAGTGTGCACATACAATAAGGCAGTCATCTACTAAGCAACCCAAGTGGAGCGACTTCACCAGAGCCCCAACCCTGCTGCACACTGGTCTTGAACTTCTAGCCAAGGACTGTGAGAAAATAAACTTCTGTTTAAACCTCAAAATCTGTTGTAGTTTGTTGGAGTAGCCCAAGCAGACTATTACAGTTATGAAATTCCCCACTATTTTAGCAATATTGCCAATTGAATCCAAGGTTTGTACATGCCAGTCAAGCACTTTCCTGCTTGAGCTATATCCTCACCATGTATTTCACAAGTAGCATTTTCAGAGATGTGCTTAGTTGCTATAGATCTCACAACGATTTTCTAGAATTGTACAATTCCCCGCTGTGGGGGAAAATGGGATGCAAGGAAACATTTGTCCGTTTTAAACCTCAGGGCTCCTGACTAAAACCTGGCACCTTGGCCACTCTAGGAGGTGGTCTGAGGCCATCACCACCTGGCTTTTATGTTTCCCTTTTAAATATAGTTAAGTTAAAGGTTGATAATGAAACAAAGAAGCTTTTAATATTTAGAAGCTTTACCAAAGTATCTGTGAATATAACTATAGAACCATCCCAGCTCTTAGTATTTCTATTGGAACAAATGCAAGGGAATTTTCCCGTTTGATTTCTGAAGGATAATTGAGCCATCAAGTGGCTCAACACGGGGGCTAAGAGAAATTTACTTGGGGAAATTCCACCCATACTCTAGAGAGCTAAGACCAGGTAAAGCCAACAAGTGGCTTTACCCCTTTCTCTCTAATGAGCTTGTGGGTCCAA